>JBBMOC010000004.1:12372648-12398853 GCA_037975185.1 Centropyge bicolor | reverse complement strand
TAAACGTTCCATTCTGAGCATGAAATTGTTGTTTTTGGACAATCGATGAGTTGACCCCAAATCGAAAAAAACGCTGATGTATAGTATGACATTTTTTTGGGTGAATTTTTTGCATGTTTCAAATTGACTTTAGAGCTACTCAGAACTTATAAACGTTCCGTTCTGAGCATGAAATTGTTGTTTTTGGACAATCAATGAGTTGACCCCAAATCGGAAAAAAACGCTGATGTTTCAAATTGACCTCAGAACTACTCAGAACTAGTGAACGTTTGATTCTGAGCATGAAATTGTTGCTTTTGGGGGCGTTTTCACCGTTTTTGGACAGTTGACATCAACCGGTGACAATATGTAGTTCTGTCTGGTGTGGCGAGAGAAACTGACCAGCTATTCAAACGCTTCAAATAGACATGCTAAGTCTACATAAATAGAATTAAATCAGTGTAATTTACCTTTGTGAGATTTGTAAATCCTTTATCCTATTTACAAATACACTACATATATGTATAGTCAAGAGAATTGGAATTAATAACGATGTAGCATGTGATGTCATTAACTGTCCAAAAAAGGTGAAATTGCCCCCAAAAAACAACAATTTCATGTTGAGAATTAAACTTTCACTGGTTCTGAGTAGTTTTAAAGTCAATTTGTAACATGTGAAAAATTCACAGAAAAAAATCACTTATATTGACCTGATTTTCTGCACAGCAGTTATTAGTTACAAGGACATTAAAATAAAAAAAATATTAAGCAAATCTGAGATGGTCAGTCAAGAGCCTTCTGGTGATATGGCGCAGAATTACCCAAAAGCTGTTTAGAAGATGAATTTCCCAGCTTAAAGTTTGTTAGGGACATGCATGTAAATAATATCACCTGAGAGGGAGGAAAAACAACACTCTAAAACTGACATCATTACCTCTTCACAGAAGGTCATTAATGAGATGTAATAATAACGAATGTATTTCCACCCAGAACTTTTTTCTTGCCAGACTGGAAAAGCATCAGCATTTACATCATCATGGGATACCCATGCTGTCTGCTGGACGGTGGGGTGTCTGTTATAGTACTGATTTTTATTGTGTACTAAACGTGAAGTCGACTCTAATGTCATGTTAATGTCAACAAAGGTGAGTGTGGAGCGACTGGCTTACCGTTCATCTGTGGCAAACAGCTTGGCTCCTCTCTCCTTACACATCACCCCCATCATCTCCTGCAGACGCAGGTTACCTGCAGAGGAGACAAGTGGACACATTCACTACAGGCTGGACTCATACAAGGACAGGTCAAACCTTCTGAAGAGCTTTTAATGATTCCTAATTGGGATGAGTTCATTTATTTTAGACATGGTAGGATTAACCTTTAAGGTACATCTCAGGCACCTCAGTCCTGAGCAGTGATTGTGACAGTGAAGTTCATTTACAAACATGCAGCAGAATAACATCAGTTCATTGTGACTCTGATGCTTTTTAGTCATAAGAAACTACAGCCATCTTAAAGAAGACAAATTCATATGAAGAGAATACAACAGCTAAGAACAGTTCAGATATATATTTTTTAATTCTATGGGATTCTTATCTTCCATAAAATTCTCCATTTGGAGAACATTATCAACTCTGTTTGGTTTTCCAAATGCAACGACGAAAGAATCTTTTGTCTTGATGCCAGTCTGCTAACAAGACAGCTTCTCTGCACAGTTTGCTGATTATCACATCCAGCAATGACAATATTTGTGTTCTGGTGGGAAGTCATTTCTCCCATGTGGTCTTTAGCGGAACACAAATGGGTAACCTGATCCTCACTGATTTCAATGCATTTCACCAGAGCAGAAACAGTGTACAACACAATAGTATAGTGAAATAGAGTACACAATCTCTCTTACTCCTCTTGTACATGTGTTTGCCTGATGAACTTGTAAAATAGCAGCTCTGGAAAGAATGAAAACCTCACTCTCTCACTGGTAATATTTTACGTTCCTGTGACAGTGTACCTGTAATACTGTAGCTGCTGGAACTACCTTGACATTTGGGCACTGGATACTGACAAATATACCAATGAACAGGGCTCAAACATGAAGGACATCACAATGTGCTAACATTTAGATGGGATGTTTCCTTTAAGCATCCATCACTGATGTACTTACAGCCAACGCCCCCAACAATGAGGACCTCTTGGGAGCCGCAGTGAGCCATGGCCCTCTCTGTGATCTCCACCAGCATCGAGAACACGGTCTCCTGCAGGGACGGAGGGAGGGAGGTGTTAGTTTGGTCGTGGGGGTAAAGTGGGAGCACCAACTATCATTTGACATATGTTTTAATATTATTGTCTAGGGAGGGAAGTGGTAGTGCTGAGCAATCCTGACAACATTCACCATCATTATTGCAGGTGCAACAAGTGACTGATTAATCAATCAACACAAAGATAAATACTGTACAAAATACTGATGGGAATACAAATGTTGGGACGTTGTGTAAAACAATATCATTTGCTAATCCTTTTTAAAATACACTCAATTAAAAACAGTACAAGGACAACAAATTTGCTGCATCTTCATTGATTTTGTAAATATCTGCTTATTGTGACTCTGATGACAACAACATGTTTAAAACAAGTTGTGACAGGAGAAACAAAAGACTGTGAAAGTTGTGGACTGATCCAAAAACACCTGTTTGAATCATTCCACAGGTAAACAGGTTCATTGGTAACAGGTGATAGGATCATGATTGGGTATGAAAGGTTCATCCTGGAAAGACTCAGTCGTTCACAAGAGAGGATGGAGAGAGGTTCAACACTCTGTCAAACACAATTACATAACGGATATTTTAAACACAATTTGTTTGCAAAAGACCGCAATCTGGTTTTATTTAAGTTTTACACAGCGTCCCAACTTTTCTAGAATCACAGTTATAATATTAATTTGCTTGAGGGCCATGTCATGCCCATGTGGAGTTTAAATTAGGCTTTTTTTTTTTTCTAAAATAGCCGTGAACGATGTTTGTTTTTAATTTAGGAATTAAAGCCTTTAAACTGAAAACGGCTTCTACAAGTTGACAACTTTTTGAACTAGCTGAGCCACACAGAGTCGCCATGTGGGACAGGACTGTGTTAAACTGACAGTGTTGGTTCTTTGTACCTGCAGGGAGAAACACAGGTCCTCTGCTGCACACTGACCAGAGCTCAGCATCTTATGAGCAACTTCCTATGGGAGAGAGAAGAACAATTAGGATCATGAAATGAAACAATGTTAAATTTGTATAGACTAAAGTGAAGGCTTGAGTATGAGTTTCAGGATTTCCCTATTTATCATCCGCACCATGTCAAAACAGTGAGGGTGAAATCAATTTTTAGATGAGAGAACTTTGTAAACAAATAGTTGCACTCACCTCAATGTAGGATAAAATCCCAGAAAATGACACGTCCATTCCTTTGACTGTATATGGCAGCTCCACATACTGACTCCCTCTAATAGCACAGACCACAAACAAAGTAGTGTGAAAATATTAGTCATGTGAAAACAAACGTTAAGCAGAAATTCCACAACAGTCCAGTGAAGCTACTACAGTGGTTCTTACTCACTTTTTGGCCATCTGCTCTATGTTGTAACCTGGACTGGGGTCATTAGAAATCTGAGTGGACAAACAGTTCAACATGGTCGGTCACATACAGTAAAAGTCAAATAGTTACTCTAATGAGGACTATAACAGCACACACCTTTATAACTCGAGCGAACCTGTCCAAACAGTTGCCAACTGCGATGTCGATGGTCTCCCCAAATATTCTGTACCTGCGCTCTGAGTATGCAATAACCTGCACAGGAAGACATGGACAGGAGTCTAAGTACATTTGTACCTAATAAACTCAGACAGACAGACAGACAGACAGATAGAGTACTTTATTAATCCCTTTGGAAGGTTCCCTCCGGGAAATTGGCAAAGTGTACATTACAGCTCTGTCAACAAGATTTCATTGACAACTGATGATCAGGAAGTGCAGAAAAACTTTGGGGGAACAAGGCCTGCATACAGAAACCAACCTGTGTGTTCCCTCCACTAACATAAAGCACGGTGGGGTTGGTGGCTTTTGTGATGAGTCGGCCCATTTCGATGTGTCCAATACAGTGGTTGACGCCAAGGAGTGGCTTCCCCCAAAGCTGTGCAACTGTACGAGCCACCAGAGCCACTGTCACCAAGGGGGCACCCATACCAGGACCTGATGGGGAAGAAGAAAAACGAGAGAAAGATGGAGGGAGTGAGGGACTGTTTGTCACGTTGAAGTGATGAAAGACACTTTGTAAATCAGAAGGATGCCCATTTAATCAGATCCTGATCCTCAGTCCTGTTCATTGTAAAAGTAGAATGTAATCCCTGTTCTGACAAACATTTTTCTGCTACAAGGTGCTGAGGCCGGATCTTGTGTTACCTTTGGTATATGCCACACAGTCAATGTCTGTAGGCTTCAGCCCTGCTTGCTCCAGCGCCTCCTTGAGCACAGTCAGTATGACTGCACGGTGGTGCCTGGCGGTGTCGCTTGGCATGAAGCCTGATGAGTAAAATAAGACGCTGTCAACTTGATATGCAAGATTACTGGACTTTGATATATTGCCAATGAAGTGCAGGAGACAGCAGATATGTGACTTGCCTTGACCAGGAGGGGTGATGTAGGTTCGTCTGGGGTTGGAAAGCACTTCGCCATCCCTGATGATTCCTATGCCGATCTTATTGGCACTTCCCTCAAATCCAATTACAACAGTCATGGCAGCTGAAACACAATTTTTAGGAAAGAGAAAAGCAGTTTGCAGTGAGGTCTAATGTATTCTGTCTTTGCATGGAAGCCAGGAAGCTTATTGTTACAGCAGTGCACTATCTGTGAAGTATCCTTTTAATTACTCTCCTTGAAAGAAAGTAAAGAACTACAGGTAAAACACTTATTTTCTTTGATATTAAGTGAAATCATATTCAAGTTCAATAATGAAAAGTATATGTATACTAATGTTTGTGGGTTTTTTTTTAATCTATCTATCTATCTTTCACCCAACAGAATGTGATATGACGATTGTGAGCAAGAACCTTTAGATTTTCATTTGATGTATTTTTTGTTGATGTTGTTGCTGTTTTTAGTTTGTTTTTGAATTGTGTATATCGGGTTTATCCTAACTGGGCATGCAGATTTTGGGGTTTTGGTGATAAACATGCGAACAATGAACTGTCAATTAAAATTGTAATAAACAGAACTTTGAAATTTAAATCATAGGAACAATAAGACATGTAAGAAAATATTAGCCCACACAGTAACCTTCCCAATATATAATCTTAACCTACATAGATAGACAGATGAATCCTCGTTGTGTAAATTCAATGTCCAAAATGCTGCATTACACGTAAAATACATATTGTTCTTATTTAACAAAACCAAAATAAATCATCCTTTTTAGCTGGGTAGCTTTTAGCAGTGACAGATTACTCATTCTAACTTGCTCATACTGACGCTGCATTGAATAGCAAAATAGATATACCTTTTTTACTTCTTTTCAGTAACTCACATTAATCCAAATTTGTGCCAGTTTTACGTTTATACAACTACTTCTACAGCCTCGGCTAACTTCTGCAGCTCGACTACTCCATGAAGTTCGGGGTCCCAAACATTGACAGCCGTCGATTTTGCCTCATCAAAAAGTTTTGTTTAAATAATATTTCACATCAGCGGCATATCAGAATAATAAGACATGCGTTGTGTCAGGGAGTGTTACGTATTGTTATAACATTTTAAAAATGAAAAACGAAAGTATAGATTTTGTTTTTGTATTTTTTGTTCAGGCACTAGTTAAGGCAGTCACTAAGAGCAGCAAGCACATGGTCAGAAATCTTTGCTGCGCTCTCTGTGTGTGAGTGTTTTGGGGGGAGTGACGGAAGCAGCACAGACTGGTCTTTGCATCCTGTTGTAAAAGTGCAAGTAAGATCATTTGCATCTCCTTTTCCTGCAACGCGTCGCTGCTTCAAATAAAGCTACCGTTAGTTAACATTTGCATTTATCGATTGATCAAATAAGCTGGGTAAGGAGGCTAATTAGCAGCTGGGCTGGTTGGGTCTCCATTCATTCTGAGCGCAGGCCGTCTGCTGCTGGCTTTGTGCTCTTTGTCACAGAGGGGAAGCTAGTTAGCATAGCTTGATATTAAACCTGTTGTATAACACGTTAAAACGATTAAATAGCTTCTGCTGCTACATGCATGTTGTTAACTCTGCATCCAGCTGGTCACAAATTCATTAGTAAGAAATCAAAATAAAGGCTCTGCGCGCTTCCTGTTTGTTAGATCACTTATTTAATCCTTAAAAAAAACGTTTTTAACTTTGGTCAAACCGATAAGCTCCATCTGTAAAACAAATGCATACATGTAAACTCGGGTATTTTGTGAAATGAGGGCACGCAGATCCTCAGAAGTGAACTTGTATTTCTTACAAGGAGGGAGGTATCGTGGTCCATCCGATGGGCCGATACTGATGCTGCCATGCATCCATGAGTGTGAATCCACACTGAAGTTTTCACGCGTGTGTCTGAAGTTGGTGATCTTGAAATTAATCTGACATACAACTGGAGAAAATGTACCATATTTTATAAGTGTTTGTAAAAGTAAAAACAGACCGATATGTTGGCCGATATTTTCTACTGTTTTAAGTAATTTGATTCTTCTGTTTTTCAGCGGCGCGTGTGTTGCTGTGTGTGCGTGTTGTGTGTCTGCGAGGTGTGTTTGGAGTCAGAGCGAGTTCAAGTATGAAGAGAGGCAAGAAGGCAGAGGAGGCGGCTGCGGATGGGGAAAATGACACAGCCTCTGGTACTGCACTGCACTAATGCACATTCAAGTATTTACTTATTAAACAACTTTTGATCTATAATGTGTGTGAACTTGCACATTAATGACTTTGTGTGTTTTTTTTCCCCTTAGCAAAGAAAGCAAAAAAGCCTAAGGAGCCGGAGGCCCCGATACTGTACGAAGATCCTCCTGACAAAATGACCAGCAAAGATGGACGCGACGCCAACATGAAGATCACCTCCTGGAACGTGGACGGGCTGAGGGCCTGGGTGAAAAAGAAGGGCCTGGATGTGAGTTTGCAGCTACTCGGAAACTAAAGCAACATAAATTTGTCTAGTTCATTTTGAAGATTGGTTTTAATCATTGACACTTCTGTTTGTCCTCCCAGTGGGTGCGTGAGGAGGCTCCAGATGTTTTGTGCCTGCAGGAGACAAAGTGTGCAGAGAAGTCCCTCCCTGCTGACATCACCTCAATGCCGGAGTACCCTCACAAGTACTGGGCCGGGTCAGATGAAAAGGAAGGTTACAGTGGTGTAGCCATGCTCTGCAAGACTGAGCCCCTCAAAGTCACCTATGGCATCGGTGAGTGGTGTCTTCTTATTTAAATTCAACAGTGGGCCTGTGTAGCAGAGCTTTGCACCGGTGGATATAAATAGCAAAATAGAATTGTTTTCATAAATTTAGATTGTTGGGTGTAATTTCATAAATCAATTTTGCCAAAACAACTTCAAGTGGATTATGATGATAAATGCACGAAAAAATAAAAAGCTAGAATTTAAAATTTAAACATATCTTCACAATACAATTGAAGAAACTCGAGATATTATTGAACTCAACGTCTTTAAATTCAATTGTTAACTTTACCTCTTGTTCCAATACTCCAGGCAAAGAAGAGCACGACAAGGAGGGCCGCGTCATCACTGCCGAGTTCCCCAACTTCTTCCTGGTGACTGCCTATGTGCCAAACGCCGGCAGAGGCCTTGTGCGCCTGGATTACCGCAAAACCTGGGACGTGGACTTCCGGGCGTACCTGAGCGAGCTGGACATACAGAAGCCCCTGGTGCTGTGCGGCGACCTCAATGTGGCACATCAGGAGATCGACCTGAAGAACCCCAAGGGGAACAAGAAAAGCGCGGGCTTCACCCCGGATGAGCGCGAGGGCTTCGGCCAGCTGCTGGAGGCCGGTTTCGTCGACAGCTTCCGCGAGCTCTACCCCACGCAGACCCACGCCTACTCCTTCTGGACCTACATGATGAACTCCCGCGAAAAGAACGTCGGCTGGAGGCTCGACTACTTTTTGCTGTCGTCCAGTCTGGTTCCAGGCCTGTGCGACAGCAAGATCCGCAACAAAGCGATGGGAAGCGACCACTGCCCCATCACTCTGCACATAGCTGTGTAGGCCACTGTCTGTTCAGCAGATCTGCTGCTTTGCATAGCACTCACCGTTTTCTTGGTACCTCTGTTCCGACTTGGCTAAAACTATCATATATGCCCGTTGCCTACTTGAGCAAGCAAGTCTTACATTTGTTGACCTTTCTCACAGGTGGGCGAGGTGCTGCCCAAGCTCATTTTTTAAGTAGGTTCAGCAGTAGCTTAATTGTTTTGTCTCTTCAGTTTTCACATGAAAATTTCATAAAATGACTCAACATAATTCACATGTTCATTTGTCCTTTTCATGTAATTGAAGTTTGTCGGTAAAACCCAGTGACCCTAAATTCTGTAAAAAAGCAACACTAAAAACTCAAAGATGTCTAAGCTGATTTTCAACAATGACCTATGACCGGCTGCAGAACTGTGTCACGGTGTGGCTCCTGTCTGTAATACTGCTGAGCTGATACAGGAGCCCTCCATGCCGTAGAACCTGCAGTGATGTTTTTGTTCTACCGTTTGAAATGAAACCACTGCTGTTAAAAAGAAAATGTAACTAACACAGAAATGTTTTAAGCCTCTTTTCCAAATCACTGCAAAATTTTCTTTGGTAAAAGATGCCCACAATAAAGACTGGATTTATGTAAAACCGTGCTCTGGTCATTATTTGAAGATATTGAACCACAATGAATACACCACAATACATCTAAAAAATTCCCTTGCTCCATGTGCTTTAATCGAAACAAACCTGGAAATGAACAAAATGGAACATTCAACATGAACGTGTCCTTGCTAGAACTAGTATCTCTTCCAGAAGCGAATCACTGCAATTGCATAGGAAATAAAGTCACAGTAACTCATCTACAGTTGCTTTTGTCCCAGTCTAAACTAATCTATTATCTCATAGCATTTCCAGAATACTAATGTCCTGATCGGCGAGAGCAAGTCTTGACTATGTTAACTTCATGATGTGAGTGCGCTGATGCATTTTCAGATTATATGACTGCCTGAATCCCTTCCCACATTCTACACACAGGTACGGTTTTTCCCCCGAATGTGTTCGCTGGTGTCTTTTCAGGCGGTTGGCACTGAGGAAGCTCTTGTCGCACTCGGTGCAGGAGTACGGCCGGACTCCGGTGTGGTAGCGCAGGTGGATGGTCAGGTAGCAAGACTGAGTGAACTTCTTGCCACAGTGGGGGCACTGGAAGGGCTTGTGGCCGGTGTGGAAACGCTCGTGCTTCAGAAGCTCGGCGTGGGAAAAGAAGCCCTTCCCGCAGTCGGAGCAGAGGTAAGGCCTCTCGCCTGAGTGAGTCAGCTCGTGTCTGATCAAAGTCGCCTTATAGACAAAACTCTTGTCGCACTGCGAGCAGTTGAAGACGTTTTCCCTGGTGTGGCAGCGCTCGTGCTTCTTCATGTTACGCTCCCTCTTGAAGCTCTTGCCACAGAAGGAACACATGAAGGGCATTTCCTCTGAGTGGATCTTCATGTGGCTCAGCAAACCCCCCTTGTAGAGGAATCCCTTCCCGCACTGTGTACATGTGTGCGGCCGCTCCTTTTGATGGATGCGCTGATGTGCGGTGAGAGCTGCCCGGTAGGCGAAGCTCTTTCCGCAGTTGCAGGTGTGCACTCGTTCTTCTTGGTGAGTCTGGAGGTGCCTGTTCAGGTAACTGGCACAGCTGAAGCCCAGATCACAGCGAGGGCATTTGTAAGAGCGCTCCAACTTGTCTGCATCCTCGCCGTGAGTCTTTAGGTGTCGCACCAGTGCTGATTTCCAGGCAAACGCCCGGCCGCACTCTGAACACAGGTACTCGCCGTTCTCCATGTGGGTGCTCTTGTGCTCCCTCTGAGCCACCAGGGACTTGAAGAACTCCCCGCAGATCAGGCACTCATACTTGCGCCCGGACTTGTGCGTCTGCTTGTGCCTCTCCAGTGACTGTTTGAAGGAGAACCGTCGTCCACACTGAGAACACAGGAAGGGCTGCTCGCCTGTGTGGATGCGCTGGTGGGCTTTGAGTAAGGATTGGAACTTGAAGCTCTTCTCACAGTCCGGACAACTGAAACGTCCCTCTTCATCTGCCTGGTCCTGAAGAGACGGCTTGTCATCCTCGGCCTCAGCAGAGTGAATCTTGTCGATGTGCTGCTGGGCCTGTGCTGCTTCTGAGCGGTGGAAGGTGCACTTAGTACAGGAGAGAGCAGCTGATGAGCCATCTGCTACAGAAGCTTGAAGAAAAAGAAAGTCATTAGTGGTCTGAGCAAGAAATTAATACTGGGCTAAGAAATGGTAAAGCTATGTGCTTACATTTTAGACTTTATGTTTGCAGGTGCCACTAAAGTATTTTGAGTAACTGCAAATTACAGGTGAAAAAAATTGCAAATGTCTAAGGTCACATATCTCTTTGGTTGTCTAATTGTGGCCAGAAAGATGACATTTGGAAAAATGAACACTCACCTTCATCACTGTCCTTTGATGAGACGATGGATGACCCATAAGAGTGCTCTGCACTGTTAAAGGGAAAGGAAAAATAAAATGTGAGGTGCTTTATTTGCCTGATCACCCACAACAGCCACAATAAAACCAACTGAACATAATAAACAAAATATTTCTATGAACTAACTCTGATAAAACCAGGATGGAAAAAATAAATCAAAAGTTACTAATGAGGATGGATGGTTTTACCAGTTGAAAGGTAAAGGCTTCAGCTCTGGAGGATTGGCCTTGGTGATCTCCTTCCTTCTGTTAGTGGTCAAGCGCTTCTGTAAATTTATCACCTGGATCTTCATAGTCGGTTTGCGTCTGCGCCCACTTGTGCGGACCTTCACCATGGAGATGACTTTGTTGCCAAGTTCAGGGGCCGTGCCCTCAGGCTCACAGGTGGGACGCTCACTGCTCTGAAACTCTGCATTCTCTGGATCACCCTCACCATTATCTTCCAGCTGCACGTGGCTGTCAGGTTCAGTCAGTGCAACAGAAGCCTCGCTGACACTTTCATCACCGACAACAGCCTCTTGCTCATCTTTCTGGCTCTCTGCAGGCTTGTTTGTGTTGTGATAGTCAGTGTGAGTTTTCAGGTGCCTTGCAAGTGCAAGCTCCCAGTTAAATTTCTTGTTGCATCGATGACATGTATAGACGCCATCTTCCATGTGTGTTTGCTTGTGCTCTGTGCGGGCTGACAGGGAGTGGAATGTCTCTCCGCAGATAACGCAGGTGTACTTGCGTCCGGTTTTGTGCGTGTGTTTGTGCCTGTCGAGGGACTGCCTGAAAGAGAAGCAACGACCGCAGTCATTGCACCGGTGGGGGCGCTCACCAGTGTGGATGACCCTGTGGGCAATTAATGAAGAGGCAAACTTAAATTTCTTGTCACAGTCTGGGCAGTCATGAGGTCCCATAGAGATTTTGTGCTGGGAGGATGCTAAGTCGTCCTTGTTTGATTCTAGAAGGATGATGTTAGTCAAACCACTTGCAGCTTTCTCTTGTGTTGCTTCCTCCCCTGCTTCAACTTCTTCTTCTCTAGTTGTCTCATCAGGAAGCACTACCAGTGATTCTTCAGTCATGGCACTAGTGTCTGTCCCTTCACAGCAGTTTTCTCCCATCACCACCTCGATGTCAGTGCTTGTGCCCAATTCAACCTCTGCATAATCTGTCACTGTGATTATTTCACCTGCTACGGCATCCACAAATGATATAGTGTGTGTGTCATCACTGAGGCCTTGCAGTGGATCTGATTGATTGGGTTGTTCTGTAGGTTTTGTCACTCTGCTTGAACAAACTGCAGAGAGGGAGGAGAGGATGCTGTCGCCCATGCTGGAAGGTGGAACTGCACAAAGAACAAGACGAGAAGTTATTGTCATAGAGTTAATGTTCTGTCTTCAACAATAAAAGTTAAACACAACTGATGTGGTTATAAGAAATGACTTACCATGCTGCTCTAAATGCCCAAGGTGTTTGTGGTGCTGGAGCAAATTTTTCAGGTCTGTAGGCTCAGAGACTGAACGCACACAATCCTCTAAGAGAGAGCATTCAGCACCAAGCCAGGAAACAGTCTGTGGGAGATGTTATGAAAATGAACATCATAACAAATCCAATGAAATCAAAAGGTTTCAATTTCAAAACTAGGATACCAAGGCATCAGTTTTGCAGATTAAAATGCCTGTAAGATATATTGCTAGCACTGGACCTCATTCAGGCTGCAATCACAATTTGACACCGTTCCTGAGGTTTAAATGGTGTATACTAAAAATTCCAATAACGTTGGGATGCTGTATTAAACAAATAAAAAGTGCAGACTGAAATACATTTGTCACTGTGCAAATTCACTCATCTGTCTGAGGTGAACAAACCTGTGCAAACCTGCAAAAACTGCAGCTAGAGTTCTTACTAAATCCACAACAAAGGTATCTGTCATCAAATTTTAGCATTTTTAAAATTTATTTCTAAACTTTTACAATTAGATTATCATTTAAGTACTGCTATGCCTGGTCTGTCCAGAAGTAAACTTTTCAAGTGTCATTAAACAATGGTTCTGCCATTAACCACTGGTGGGATTACTGGTGTGATCATAATAGACGCATACAGCATTGTTTGATGTCATACATAAAGTGTGCAGAGAGGTATGTGACATAAGTTTTAGACTGTACTGCTAAAACTGTATAATTAACCTTTTCTTAGCTAGAGCTCATCTGTATGACAGATGCGCCCCCTTGTGGTCTCCTGTTGTTGTCTTACTGGAATGCAAAGATAATTTCTTTCCTCATTATTGGAATTTAGCAGTATCAGTTTAGTAGTATAGAAGCAATATGGAAATCATCATTCCATGGTGAGAAAGAGTTACTTTTTTAAGATAAACGATAACAAAATGACAACTCTCACCTGCTCTAGGTCAGGAACTGGCAACAGCTGAGCCAGTCGAAAGAGAAACTCTGAAAACAGCATCTGCAAGTCCCTGTCATACTGAGGACCATACTCAGCTGGGAAGACCTCCTTTGAAAAACAAAAAGGGATGTTGTAATAAAAAACAAATACAAAACAGACAGGTCTGTCTTCTATTTTTTTAGCCAGTTAAAACACTACATATGATGTTGTATTTGCCTTTTTGCACAGACAAAATTATCACCTGCCAGATTCCACAGCCACCTGAATGTGTGCAACTGACAGATAGAAGAAGCCATATACAAATTATAACCTATTATGGCAAGTAACTTCTACACTTGAATTCTGTGCCATGGAAGTGTAGTTGACACAGCCTTACCAAGAAGAAGTCCCGCCTCTCTTCAGGATCTTTGAGCAGAGCCTGGATCAACTCAAGAAAGTTAACCATTACTTCCTCTCCTGATTCTTTCATCTGCAATATGGGCATAAAAATTAAACATATTACAGAGTGACTACTATATAATTGCATCAGTGGTTGATAAGCTTTTTTCCATAGCTAATAACAGCACATGTTTACAATAAACACATATTCATCTAAGAGGCAAAAATATTGAAAAACAAAACAAGCTAATCTAGACTGTACACACTTACATCCACCACAGTGGGGTGTTGTTGTTTGATCTTCTCCAGATGAGACAAAATGAAGTCGGGTTCCACAAGCTGTTCACTTCGGCACAACTCTAGAATATACTGATGAGGAAAAAAACAAACAAACATAGCATCAAAATGCTCACGTGTTCATAGTATATCTCACATATCATTAGCTGTCTATAACCATATATCATTGCCTCCATCGTCCTCAAAATACTACAATAGCTATGAATGCCTTGTGCTCTCCACTGGTACCGACCCTGGCTCTTAATCCCAGATTGAGCTGTGTCCTGTGCTTGTACATTAGCAGCTCTGGGATCATGTCCATCACCAGAGAGACATACTCTGCCACGTTCCAGTAGTTCATGACATCTTGTTTCTTCAGAACCTGCCACATGGAGGCTGTCATAAGCTGGAAGGGTGGGACCAGGAGGCGCAGCGACGCCAGAGGTAAAGAGTCACCTGAAAAACAGAAGAGCACTCAGAATGAAAGGGAATGCAGCTACCCATCAGTGCCAGTTATCCTAATTCAACTAGTCTGGTATGTTATCTGACTAAATGAAGCAAAATCACATGGCAAGTTAATGATCAGAACATTGGACTGTAGGATGTTGGGTAGTCCAACTGAGACTGATACAGCTGTGTTCTCATTTATTCCTTAAGTCATTCTAGGACTTGGACTTGTGGTGAAATAATTTGATGATTTTTTTTTTTTAATTACACAAAATAATTGTACACTAATTAACACAATACAAACGAATATGAGGACGGAAATCTCAACACTATAGCTTTGTTGTCCATCTCTAATTCTCGCTCAGTGGGAGGATCCTGCTTGCAGAGTGCTTCTGTGCATTAGCTTTAGGAACAACGATGTGTTTTGAATGCAGCCTCGCGAGAAACACTGAGTTAATGTTCAATAACAACAATGTTGCTCAAACCCGGTTAGCTACACTTTCGCCATGTTTGTACAGTCTGTACATACAGTACTCATATTCATAAGGTATATGCATGCGAAATGATTTCCAATGTATAATAAAACACGTTACGGTATCTTTAATATCCAAAGAGTAGTGACACTAAGTGAAGTTAATTTAGCTTTCTGAGCTAATTTAGGAGTACAGAAACTAATAAAAGTCTATGTTAGCTGAACTATCGTCTGCATACTATTTACTCAAAGTATTCCCACAAATGTGTTTTGAATGGTTCTTGTTTTCAAAGCGAACAAACCTCTGGAAAGCGCCGTAAAGTCACCCGAGTCCATCTTCTCACACCGGTGTTGCAGATTTGATTAGCTGTGTGTAACCTAGCTGCTGTTAGCCGAGCAGCTAGTAACAGTGGACTAACGTTAGCATTAGCTAATAGTTAGAGGATGGCAAAGATGGTGCTGAGGATGCTAGCCAACTAAAACTGCCAAACGTCTCCTCTGAATGAGACAAACGCTCAAATTAAACGTATTAATAATTAAAGCAAACAGTTATATTACATGGTGCAACTGATTTGTTGTTAGAAGCATCTTCTTCTCTATTTATATTTAACAGCGGGTAACATTTTTTTCTTGCTGTTACCGCCACCTGCTGGAGAGTCTTTGCTCTGTACTCCAACAGAATGAACAATAATGTCAAGTCAAAGAAATTTTTCTCTTGAGTCTACTTTGTGAAAGACATTAATGTTATCTTATCTTATATATAAAATAGAAACAACTAGATGATACATATAAAGAACTACTATTTTCAGGTGTGTTTGGTGTCTTCTGTATTTTTATCTTTCTTCAGTGGTTTCATAGAGTTTATTCATTTATTCATTCTTTTATTATTATTATTATTATTGTTATTATTATTATAGATAGATAGATAGATAGATAGATAGATAGATAGATAGATAGATAGATAGAGACAATTTTCCGTTTTCATTTATTCATCCAGCTTTTAGGTGTGTGTGTGTGTGTGTGTTTTCAAATTACTCTCATGCCATGAGATTTATTTTGATTCATGGACTCAAATCAATTTCTGTGTTAAAAACTTCTACTCTTGTTGAGGCTTACATTGGGCCATTACCCACTGACTCCCCGCTCCTCCTCTCAGCCCTGATCAGCACCGGCCGGCTCGTATTAACCCTCAGTCTCATGGATCTCCCTCAGCCCGGCTCCTCGGCTCTGGAGCGGCTGCCCTTCAACAACACCGCCCTGGTCCGGCTGCCGGTGGAGGACTCGGATCAGCCCGGGGCCCGGACGGTCCCGGCGGCATGTTTCTCCAGGATCCGGGTTCTGCAGCCCCTGCTCCGACCGGTGCTAGTGGCCCAGTCGGAGCCAGCTCTGGTCCTGCTCGGCCTGACCGGGCGGGATGTGAGCGGTGATCCTCTGGGCCCGGAGTATGTGAGCGGCTCCAGGCTGCTGCCGGGCTCCGAGCCGGCCGCGCACTGCTACTGCGGCCACCAGTTCGGCCTGTTCGCCGGGCAGCTGGGGGACGGAGCCGTGATGTACCTGGGGGAGGTGGAGGCGGCCAACCAGGGGCGATGGGAGATTCAGGTGAAAGGGGCAGGTGTGACACCGTATTCCAGGTAATTTTTACTGTGTGTGTTGATGGGACAGTATTCATACATCTCACTTTTTAGGACACGTTTGGAACAGTTTGACCATCATGTAATAAGTTATAGATCTGTTGGAAGTTTAGACAGTTTCAGCTGGTGACACAGTCTTTCATAAACCCTGCTCACCAGAGGCATGTGAATGCATTAACAACAGGAGAGCTGCTTATGAGCTTAACCGCCTGGCACACATCAAACATATCCCCATTGCTTCACAACTGTGTGCTGAGTAGAACCAGAGCACATGTTGTTCCCACAGCTGATTTGGTCTGTTAGACATATGACATGCATGTTGGAGACAGTTTCTTATTCTTGACTACAATCATAATCTCTGATTAAAACTCTACTTTGGACCACAGTAAATGGCAGAGAAAAATCTAGAAACTTGACTTTGAGGTAAGATTTTTTTTCCCCAAACATTGCTCATCAAGCAAACTCCATCCACTGAGGAAGAGAGTTGTGAGATGTGGCTGAAAGTTACAGAAAAATGTAGACCTTGAGTAAGGATTTTGTTGTGAATTCCCATGCATTAAATTGATGGTCCAGATAAAAACAAACAGCATCATATAAATAAGGTGTTGGATCTGTTCTGTTGTACCACAAGAACATATTTGAGTCCAATGTTACACTGTTAATTCACTGAAAACTAATAGAAGTTTCTAGTTTTTGATAACTCAAACAGACACACACTGATTTATTTTTAAATACGAGCACCATGTTCATTAAAACAATGATCTAATCTTCCTCATTGCCTATAACATTTAGAATTTTTTGCTCAAAGTTAAACTACTGTAAATGCACTACATATCCATTCATTTTTAAATTAACTCAAAACTATGCATGTCATATTTTGTAACAGAAGATTCGCAATTTTCAACACATTAATCACAGCTGAATGTCAAACAAACCAGTTTGTTTTTTTCCTCAGAGATGGCGATGGCAGGAAGGTTCTTCGCTCCAGCATCAGAGAGTTCCTGTGCAGCGAGGCTATGGCAGCCCTGGGGATACCCAGCACCCGTGCAGCCTCCCTCGTCACCTCTGACCTCTACGTCAACAGAGATCCACTTAACAGAGGCAGGCGCATTCCTGAGCGCTGCTCAGTCGTCCTGCGTCTCGCCCCTTCCTTCATCAGGTAGGAAACAGTGTCTTCAGAATTTTATCAGCCCACAAAAAACTTTGGACTTGGTTGTGAAATATGGACATTATTATGTCTCTCTTACCTTTGTTGTAGGTTTGGGTCTTTTGAGATCTTTCTGGGCCGAGATGATTTCTCAGGCCTGCAGGGTCCCAGTGCAGGGCGGCATGACATTCGCGCTCAGCTGCTGGATTATGTTATTGAGTCTTTTTATCCCGGCATCCAGCAGACTCACAGCAACCGGAAAGACAGGAATATGGCTTTCTTCAGAGAGGTGAGTGTCGTACACTCATAACATCAGTGCTAATAATGGCAAGTAGTCTGTGAGTCTCTGTTTAGGCTGGTTCATATCATTCTTGTATTTTAACATTTTGATCAGATTTGACTTGTTTATCACCAGGTGATGAGGCGAACTGCTAAGCTGGTGGCCCAGTGGCAGTGTGTGGGTTTCTGCCATGGCGTCCTTAACACAGACAACATGAGCATCTTGGGCCTTACTCTGGATTATGGCCCCTTTGGTTTCATGGACAGGTAGGCTGCTGAAAGTGGAAGCTGGTGTCGTGTCATGTGTCTGGAGCTCAGCCAAACAAAGACACAGACCTATAGCTCTTTATTCACCCATGACACAGACAGAAGAGAGAAATAGAGACAGCAATGTAACCTGGCCACTGGCATTTTTATCTTATGGCCTTCTGCAATGAGATGAACATAAATGCTGATGCACAGACTTATCTGTTTTTCCCCAAATCATACTGAGCAAGTTGGACTAGAAAAAATATTTGTTTCAATCACATTATTTATGCTTTCCTGAATACCATATTCAGTTTCAGGTACATCCCTAGTCTGCATTTAATTATATAAATATGAGTGTCTTCTTTGGTTTCTGTATCAGATTTGATCCAGATTTCGTTTCCAACACCTCAGACAAAAGAGGACGCTACTCATACCAAGCCCAGCCGTCTGTGTGCCGCTGGAACCTGGCTCGCCTGGCAGAGGCGCTGGGCTCTGAGCTGGACGCAGCTCAGGCGGGGGCCGTCCTGGATGAATTCACACCCACATACGAAGCCTTCTACCTGGGCATCATGAGGAAAAAGCTGGGCCTTGTGAGAAAAGAGGAGGCAGAGGACGGGGAGCTCATATCAGACCTGCTGTGCCTCATGCACAACACTGGTACAAGCACTTACTTTGGAAATATCAGAAAACTTTGATTAGAAAAATTGATGACACATTTCACATTTTGGTGTTGCTTCCAGGTGCAGATTTCACCAACACCTTCCGCCTGCTGAGCCGTGTCCCCTGGCCTGAAGAGGGCGACAGTGAGAGGGCCACAGTGGGGCCTGTAGTGGACCTCATCCTAGAGCAGTGTGCCTCTATTGAGGAGCTAAAGGTGGCTAGTAAGCCAACAATGGAGGACCGGTGAGGGAGTGTATGGTGGTTGGATACATGTGTTTGTATAGTGACAACATAAAGTCTCCAGCTGCTCCACCATATACTCCTAATGAATGTGTATTTAATCCTACCTGAGCAGAGCACTGGTTTCAAATTACTAAATCATCTAATTTCTTTTTCCTTTTATATGCAAGCATTTTGGAGAAAAATCTTTCCAAGACAATTTGTAAGTTCACTGTGTGTTTTGTAGCATTTGGTAGGATTCACGTTCAGACATGGAACATCATGTAGGGCTGGAAATAAAGTTCTGGTCAACATCGAGCATATTTTTTTCCCCACCTACCTCTCACTTTTTCTGCACTTGTAGTGAACTGGCGATGATCCTGTCCATGGCGCAAACCAACCCGGTCATGTTTGGGATGGTGGCAGACACACCGGATGTGTCCCAGCAACTGGAGCGGATGGGGCGGCTGAAGGAGCTGCTGGAGACAGATCAGAATGAGCTTAAGAAGAAGCAGCGCGATGACTGGGTCCGCTGGGTTAGCCGGTACAGGTAAGAAAAGAGTAGGACTCGAATACATAAATATAGTTGTCATATTTCATATATTTTCATATATGACATTATTCTGATTTCGAATATTGATTTATATTTTATTCCAGCATATGTGCATTACATGACATTTTCGTAAATGGACAAATATTAGATTTCTGAATGAGATAAATCAGCATGTTTTCTTGTTTATTTCTAACAATTTCTATGCACTGAAATGCCAGGAAGCGTTTAGCCAGGGAGTGCGATGGCACAAGAGACTTGTCTTTCATCAAAAAGGAGAGGCTCAGTGTGATGAACAGCACCAACCCCCGTGTCGTTCTACGGAACTACATTGCCCAGAATGCAATTCAGGCTGCAGAAAAGGGAGATTTCTCTGAGGTAAGGAGACCTGTGCTATTTTTTCTTTCTTTGCCAAAAGCTCCACTGGGTCATCTAGATCCATTAAAGCTGGTCTGAAAGGCAACATGGAGTTCAGTGTATTTACTGCTGTAATGTAATTGCCTCAGTGGAGTTTGTTAAGAGCTAAGATGTTTTTGTATTCTTCTGAGCTTTGCTTGCCTCAAACATTAAGTGTAGTCATATTATCTGTACCTTGTCCTGCAGGTCAACCGGGTCCTCAAAGTTCTGGAGAAACCATATTCTGACGCATTTTATGGATCTAATGGAGATGAACTTACTGGGGACTATGACAGGAAACCTCCTGCCTGGGCACAAAGAATTTGTATCACCTGATCTTCGTAGAGCCTCCCACACAGGAGGAGGAGAGAGGTCTGTGTCTGCCAGTGGACCACATAGGCTTCAGTTTTCAAAGCAAACTGCTGCTGCTGCTGCTCTTCACTTCCACCTCAGACTCTCTTTCCTGCTCCCTGAAGGGAGGTTGTTATGTTACCTAGTGTGTTCCAGTGTTCATCAGCATGGTCATAGATCAATGTCTGTGTGATCATGATGCTTTTATTGCAGTGTTTCCAGCACTACAAGTAATATATCACAGTCAAAATTTGATAAATAACCATGTACAAATACATTTGTTTATGCTATTGAAGACACATACGAGTGGTCAATGAATATGCTGATGAAGTATGACGGCTCAGATGACCAGTCACACAATGACCTGTCTGGGTCTGAAACACCAGGAACACACTTACAGATAGTGTCAAGGCAATGTGTCAGGAGTCACAAATATAAGGTAATAATAATAATATAGTAAGAGTAATTCCAATTAAAGCCGCAAGCGGCGATGATCGGGCCCTCGCGGCCACCCTGCCGCTACCGCTGCATTTTCGGGCCCGTAGCTCAAACTACGTGCAGTTTCAGTTTCGGGCCCCTAGGGGCCGCTACGGAGCGCTTTTTCGTAGGGCGTGCAACGCTTGTTGTACACGCCAATTTTGGGGCCCGTAGCAGTTTGGGGCCCCTAAGGGCCGCTACGGAGCGCTTTTTCGTAGGGCGTGCAACGCTTGTTGTACACGCCAATTTTGGGGCCCGTAGCAGTTTGGGGCCCCTAGGGGCCGCTACGGAGCGCTTCTTCGTAGGGCTTGCAACGCTTGTTGTGCACGCCAATTTTCGGACCCGTAGCTCAAACTCATTGCAGGTTCAGTTTGGGGCCCCTAGCGAACTTCCTGTTCGGAATTCACGATACTCGTAAGAGACTTTTTTTTTCGTCTTGCAACGCTTGTTCTGCACGCCAATTTTCGGGCCCGTCGGCCTAGCCAGTTGGCCTGGCTGATTTTCGGGCCCCTGGGGGCCGCTGTGGTGCTTGTATTTTCTTGCGGACACTGGATTCATTAAATTTCTCGAGGGGCTGAATTTTCTGGCTAGGCGCGTTCGCGTTTATCTCGAGCCAAGTGCCCCAAAATTGGCGTTAGAAAAAGGTAAGAATAATAATAATAATAATAATTAAAGCCGCAAGCGGCGATGATCGGGCCCTCGCGGCCACCCTGCCGCTACTGCCGCATATTGCTTCCGCCAAATGCTGCTGTTGTAAAACATTGGTGCTGCTAAATGTTGCCGGCGCCACATGTCACAACTGCTGCATGTTGCTGCCACCACATGCAAGCAGGTTTTTGAGATATAAAACACAGGTAATGCCCAGTGGGTGGCACTGTTCCTATACCCGCCTCAGCAGATAGCCATATGATAGATATGGTTAGGCCTGTACAGCATACACATGAATGATGGCAATGATTCAAACAGTGTAGAGTGTTATGTCAAGAAGAATATGCTATGTTCGATTTTGTTATGTTGTGTGTTGTGATTTCCTGTTTTATTTTGAAAATCTAACTCTCCCTCTCGTTTCAGATTACATGCCCTTCCTAGTGTGTTTCCCGCCAGTGTGATTGTCTGCCCCGCCCTGATTGTTTCCACCTGTTCATCCACTTCCTCATGTTGTCTGCGTCTCCCTGTGCCAGTTTGTCTTGTCTCGTTTGAGCAGTCAACCACGCCATCCATGCCTTGTTTGCTTCCACGTCAGGTTATTGTTTCATTTGATACTTTGTCTCGCCATTGCTTGCCTTTTGTCTTTCCTCATTTGTGTGATTTTTTGTTTATACTTTGCACCTGTTTTTGCTCAGCCATTTGTGACCTTGCTAGAGTGATTTTTATTAGTTTTTACTTTTCTGTTTTGCTTATTTCAGAGTTTTTCTCAGTCGCTTTGGCGCATTTCTCTGATCAGAATTAAAATTCTCTTAACTGTTAGTTCAACCTCCACAACATTTAGTCATTTGTGTACATCATAGTAGCAGTTTCTCATTCTTTCCAACAAATTTCAAATCCTTTGAACATGCATCAGTTGCTTTCATTCAATTCTCTGCTGTTTTATAACATTATCATTTGCTTATGTCATTTCAGTCAAAATTAACTATACTAATGAAGCTGAATAGTCATTCCCTATAAAACTAATAGTCCACATCTCTTTGCTTGAGTCATTACAGACAAAAATGTTGAACTAGTTGTCAAAATCTGTCAAGCAAATTTGACACATTTCTTTATCATTTTATTCCTGAGGCGGGTTTCAATCTGGCCAAAGGTCGACAGTGTGGAAGGGACTGCATTGGACAGAGAGCAGCCACAGATGTCCCAGGCCAACGAGCAGGGAATGTTACACTGTGTGCAGCCATCTCTGAAAATGGCCTCCTCACTCATATCCCCCGTCTTGGTCCATACAACACACAACATCTGCTGACTGTTTTAGACTCTCTTTACAGAGACATAATCCCTGAGAATGACAGGGGTCTAACTGGAGACGATCTTTTCACCAATCACATCTGGTCAGACAGTGGTTTGCAGCATGTGCTTGAATGATTTGCAGTACTGTGTATGTTGTATGTTCAGTTCCAATATGTACTGCAGTATTGTTCACAGTTGTGCACAGCTCTACCCAAAGGCAGTTTCTCATGTTTGTTGTAAATATGTGTGTATTTTTCTTTTGCTCAATGCTTTGAACAAATTAGAATTGAAAAGAGCATACGTAGTAAAAATGTGAAACATACGTGTTCAGTGTGTTGTTCTCAGTTACCTTACTAAATACAGTAATGTGTAACTTTACTGTAGTTTTCAAACAGCTGTGCAAACCGTGTATAGTGCTGTCTTGAGCATTTTCAGGTAGTGTCACCAAGATTGGACTTTTTGCATTTGAAAACACTCCCAGAGTAAACTGTCATAATGAAAACATGACTAAGCCATTTGACTGTCTTGTTCATAAACATATTGTTCATTCATATTGTTGACACTGACACTTTGATTGACATGAATACTTGCCTTTGAGGAATGAACTATCCATTCTGAGCAAGTGAGACACTTTTGCAGGTTATCAACTAGGTTTTGCAGTTTGTACTAATTGTTTTGAGAAATGCACTAACTGCTGTGCAAATGTTAATAGTGATGTGAGAAAAGCACCAAAGCGACTGAGAAAAATTGTAAGAGTGATTTTTTTGTTTGCAAGTTTTCATTAAAGACTTTTATTTTGAAGTTTTGGTCTTGGAGTCGTGCATTTGGGTTCACACCACAGACTGGTCTTGTCATAGAGCTGGGCCAAGAAGAGTTGGTCAGTAAAAGAAAAAAATAATGGCTCAATAATTTTTTCATTTTTTTCTGTGCAATATTTGGAATATGTGGAGCTTAACACATTATGTTGATTTCTATATAATTGTTCAGATAGTATGTTTTGAGGATCAGCAGCTAGATAAAGGAAAAACAGCTGCAGAAACTGGTGTTTGTTATAAACAGTTACCTATAGGTTAATTTTGTTTAAATTTTCCTTTTCAATGCTACATTTGAAGCATTTAGAGCTCAATGAATGCCACTAATATGATTTAGCTGTCTGTATAAATGTGTACATGCTTGTTTTGAGGATTGAGGAGCTCCTTCAGCGGCAGACTGCTTCACCCAAAGTGTGTGAAGGAGCGATATCGCAGGTCTTTCCTTCCTGCAGCTGTTAGACTGTATAACCAGCACTGCTCCCAACAGACCATGGACCATATACTGCTTTTCAGTACATTTGTGCAATTTGTGTTCTTTATGTAACTTCCACTCACTGTGCAATACTTGACCAAGTTAATGTGCAATATTCTGTATTTAGTATTTAATATTCCATATCTAAGCTGTCATTTCCTACCTCGGTTTAGGCCCATTGTGTATATTTACTGGTCATATATTTTATACTGGTCATATATTTTTAGATTTATTAAATAAGTAACGTAAACTTGTGTATACCTCCTTTTTAGACTGTTATTTGTTCTTCTTAACATTTAACTGCTGCTATCCCCTGTGCTGCTGTGACATGTGAATTTCCCCACTTTGGGATGAATAAAGGCTTATCTTATCTCATTTTATCTTATCTTAAGGAGAAAATTTTATACCCTATTTTATTGATAGTAAATACCTGGGTCTTCATTTTAAGAAATTACATTCCTGGAACTGAGTAGGCATTTTGGTGGTACCCACAGGTGCTTCAGTAATGCTTCCCCTGAGAAAGAGAGTAATTTGTTTTCACAGTTAGTGTGAGCAGAAATAATGTTAAGGCTAAATTAAAGCAGCCTAAATACAACTTTAAATGATGTTCATGCCTTGTTGATTTGTTTAACCCTTTCATAATTATAGTAACCCTTGACAGCACGCAGCAGATCATTTTTCATCTTTTATAATTACACTTGTCACTATCTGAAACATAAACCTAATCTGAATCATAAAGCTATTTTGCATTCATAGATATGTTATTGATACTTTATTATTTTGTTAAGTCTTACTTAGTCTGGCTGATATATCTAAAGGATATAAATTAATTCATATTAGTACATAATCAATGTGTATTGATCATCCTTAATGACATATTTCTAGTGATGAGCAGAAGAAAAAGATTGGATTTAGCCATTTATTTGGATTGTAACTGTTTCTTCCCTTCTCTTCTCTTCTCACCCCCCCCCCCCCCCCCAAATTGGGGGAGCGTCGGGCTCATTGTCAATGTGAGTGAGCATAAAGCTAATGAGCTAATGATAAACAGTCTACAATATAATGAATAGCATGGACAGAGAATTACTATGGATACGCGACCTGATCAGTGACCTGATTGGGTCGTTTGACTTTTGAACTGACCAATTGGGGACCTGGACCGAAGGAGACATAAAGAGTAGCATCGTCTTTGGCGCCCCCCTTCATTACTATGGATACGCGACCTGATCAGTGACCTGATTGGGTCGTTTGACTTTGTTGACTTTTCAACTGACCAATTGGGGACCTGGACCGAAGGAGATATAAAGAGTTGCCTCGGCTTTGGCGCCCCCCCCCTTCATTGATTGACTCAGAGCGAGCTGGATGCTTTTGGCTGACAAGCGACCCAATCTGAGTGAAAACAGTGAATTTTGAGATTCTCCAAGGACCTCAACTCCTTATTTTATTCCTCCTTCTTCCCTCTTCTATCTTCTATCAAAGAAAAAGTTCTTTGATCGACAGAGAGCAGGACTCCTCCAGACACACGGTGAGTAATATTACGTGGTGTATATGGCTAACTAGCTTAATGCTACATGTAGTGTAATTGTAAATTGGTCTGTACATGTTTGGCTAAGCTAAGCAGGTTATGCACTAGAGCTAAGTTTATTTTATTTTTTAAATGTATTTTGTGATTAGTGATGAAACGTATTGAGTCGCGGGGTGGGGGTGGCGGGGGGGCTGCGCGGAATTGACCTTCACCAATCTGGTTGAAATATAGGCTGTTAGCAGGCCTTGTGCGGCGAAGCTAAGCAGGCTATGCAGTAGAGCTAAGATTATGGTGTATATGGCTAATTAGCTTAATGCTACATGCAGTGTAATTGTCAATTGGTCTGTACATGTTTGGCTAAGCTAAGCAGGCTATGCAGTAGAGCTAAGTTTATTTTAATTTTTAAATGTATTTTATGATTAGTGATGAAACGTATAGAGTCGCGGGGTGGGGGTGGCGGGGGGGCTGCGCGGAATTGACCTTCACCAATCTGGTTGAAATATAGGCTGTTAGCAGGCCTTGTGCGGCGAAGCTAAGCAGGCTATGCAGTAGAGCTAAGATTATGGTGTATATGGCTAATTAGCTTAATGCTACATGCAGTGTAATTGTCAATTGGTCTGTATATGTTTGGCTAAGCTAAGCAGGCTATGCAGTAGAGCGAAGTTTATTTTATCTTTTAAATTTATTTTATGATTAGTGATGAAACGTATAGAGTCGCGGGGGTGGGGGTGGGGGGGCTGCGCGGACTTGACCTTCACCAATCTGGTTGAAATATAGGCTGTTAGCAGGCCTTGTGCGGCGAAGCTAAGCAGGCTATGCAGTAGAGCTAAGATTATGGTGTATATGGCTAATTAGCTTAATGCTACATGCAGTGTAATTGTCAATTGGTCTGT
>JBBMOC010000004.1:12311413-12352757 GCA_037975185.1 Centropyge bicolor | reverse complement strand
CTTCTGCTACCCTAAGCCAATGCTCCATTTCTGAGGGAAATATTGCACCTTGTTCTCCAATGAATTACTTGACAAGTAAAAAAAAAAAAAAAAGATAATAATAAAAACTCCATCATGTGCAATGTAGTGGAGTAGAAATGTAATGGAGATTTTAGGCTTTGAAATTTCAACTTTAAACTTAGTAGCATCTTAAAATTGACTGAGAGACGATACAAGAATACTATACTCAAGTAAAAGTATATTTACTTGAAATAATTTTTACTCAAGTAATAGGTAAAGTATCTCTGTAAAAATGCACTCAGATGTACTCTGATAAAACATTAAATACCATTTTTAAAATAATAAACCGCCACTGTAGCCTAAATAGAATAAACCAGAATAGACAAATAACAAACATGACTGACAATAAAGATTATTAATCACACACACTGCTTTGTCTTTGTTTACATCGTCATTGGAGAGAATTACTCACCTGTCTGACAGGCCTTCTGTGAAACATTTCTGTCTTCCACAGTCAGCTCTAGGTTCAACTTCTCCACTTCTCATTACAATATAATAATATCACCCGTCCACCCAGCCTTTCTGACCCTGTATAACCAGTCCACTCGGCCTCTGTGACCCATTGTGAGTAAGCCATCAGACAAATTGATGTGACTTCACTGAAGGTACAGGATCCAAGGTAAACTCAGATGTGACCGTTTTAACACGTACTATATGGCCACACCCAGCATGCACCTGTCTTAAGCATCATTGGTGTATTTGATTTGGGTCACTTGTTTGCACAAAGTCAATGATAAAGTAAACTGTTAAGTTAGGTTAATGTTTTCTTTAACACAGTCTATGCTCATATAACATAATGCTAAGCATGACCTTACCCCACTATGAGCTGATCATAATGTTTATTGCTTCGTTCCATTGTCACACAGTTTATCAACTTTTTCATGCGACTTTTGTTCTTAGTCCGCAGAAGACATGAATTGAAATGTAGCAAAGCAGGAAACTTGTGACAAAAAAGTTTTTATTGATACTAAATAGTGTGTTGGGACCACTGGAAGTCCACAGATGAGTTTGTTTATTGTGTGATGTGAAAGAGTTTGTTGTCTGTCCCTCAGATTCGCCTGAAGGCACGAGGTGATCGAGTGTTTGAGGCTGAAGCACCTGAACTCAGGAACGCTCTGCCTGCACCCCTACGGTCTGTTGAGTCCCTGGGTTCTTTTCAAAGCCAGCTAAAGACCCTCCTGCTTAGACCTGTATCCACTGACTCTGTATCTGTTTTATTTTGTTGTATTATTGATCTTCCTGTAACCACTATGTACTGTGCAATTTTGCACTTTAAACTGTATGGCTCATACAGTAATTTTAATCGTTGCTGTTTTTATGTTTTGCTGGATTTTAATATTGCCTCTGTAAAGCACTTGTGATCTTTGTCTGTGAAAAGTGTGAAATGTTACTCACTTAGAGTGAGGCAAAGTGAGACACTTTTTACATTTGCTCCCCTCTAAGTGAGATGAAATGATATATCAGTAAAATTTACACATTTCCCATTAATTCAGGATGTTTCCTCGCAATGGAAATTGTCAGAACGTATTCAGGACGAAGGGAAGTGAAAATATGATTGTTGTTTAAAAAAAGTGGTCTTGTGTCTCACTTTACCCCAGCCCAGGGGTAAACTGAGATGAACCCGAAAAATCAATGGGGTAAAGTGAACCAGCTGGAGGTAAAGTGATCCACTTACTTTTTCCACTCTGAAACTACCATAACAATACATATTGTAATAGTTACAATCCTGACAGCTCGCTTGACAACCACACGTTCCAGAACTAATGTCGAACTTGTAACAGAATAATGGGGATTGGTCACTTAAGCACATTTTTTCACACTTCAAAGTAACTCTGAACAAAATTGTCAGGACCTATTAGGTTTGTTTAGTGGTATGTTCTGTTCTGTCTTGTCTCTTGCTTATCTCCTGTTTTATTTTGATGAGCTGTCTATGTCATATCCCTCTTCCTGTCGAGTTTCTGTCATTGTCTCCCCACCCCTCGTGTTCCGAAGCTGTGCTCTCCCTCCCTTCTTTGCCAGATCGCCTCATCTTTTTCAGTGAATGTATCCAGCATTTCTTTGTGACTGACTGACTTGCCCTCTTGCAAATTGTTTGTCTGTGCCTCTGCTTTGTGCATCACCCTGCTCTGATCGTTCCAAAAATCAAAATACAACATAATATAATTCAAAATGTTTTAATTAACATTTAAATGACTGTAATTCTGTTGTCGCCCTTCCCAGGGATGTTGCCTCTGGAGTTCGGACAGAGAGATGGCGACGCGCTAAAAAGCTGCCAAACCAAGCTTCACCTAAGGTAGACACTTCATTATTATAAGATTTAGCTTTGTGGCAAGATCATGTTGGCCTTAGTTAATCTACCAGAATCATGTGATGCACACCCTAGCCTACCTGCACATTGTGCCTTTGTCCAATTGGCAGGGACAGGGACATTGTTTTTAACTGCATATTCAAATGCTAGTTGACGGCACTTAGATGGAGAAAGACCATGGAACTGTTCCGATAATTGTTTTAAGTGCTTGGCAAGCTCCTCCTCCATCTCATCTGTGAGAATTCTTTTAGCCTCGGCTACTGCACCCCAGGCCACGTCTGTTGTTTCTCCTTTCTTCTCTTTCTTTATAAATCGTAGGAGGCTTGATTTATCAATGTTTCTGTCCCTTGCAAAAGCTCTTAAGGACTTTTTCCCCTTCTTGACCTCAGCGGCTGCACTCTTCATCTCTGTGAGGGGTGTTTGGCCCCAGGCTGTCTTCCTCGTATATTTCCTTGGCATGATGACTTCTCTACAATGTTAATGACATTAAAAAATAAAACATACATAATGTAATATTACATTAGAATATGGTCAGGACTAAACTTAACTTGTGCTTCAGTGTCTCACCCCACCCCCACCATTTTAGGAAAAACAACCTCTCTTAGCAATTCAGGCTAATCTTCAGCTTGCATCATCACATGGTTTCATATGTTGGTAGTTCATTAACATGTGTGATGGAAGTTTTGTAAATTAGTTGATTAAGTTGAGCGCATTTTTTTTTTTTTACTTTTAACTGCAAAAAATATATTTTTGTGAAAAAAACATGCTTACCACAGCATTATGAGGTCCTTTCCTTCATGACCATGGGGAAATGGGAGGGGCTTGAAAACATAATGGTCACAAATGTGTACTATTGCCTAGATACAGGTGGTGTCTCACATTACCCGCTGTCGCACATTACCCCTCTCTTCCTACTTTTAAATGTCCTCAAAGGACTGGTAACTATAGAGCATAGATAGTTAGACAAGCTAAGCTAAACACGGCTAAGCACAGGATTGCTTGACTTTCATGAGCATGTGTTGATTCAATAACTTGTGATTGAGCTTCATTGTTGTGATGATGCTAAGATTGGTTAGCCCACTGTAAATTGATATTAGTTGTGCTTCACATCGACACAGGGTTTTGCATGCTAACATCTGCTTTACTAACCTGACACCCTCTATCCTACACACATCACACCTAGACATATTGGCTTTGAACAAGAGCACACTCTCCTTTCCCCGGCAGCCATCCTTGGGGTCGGCCATCTTGTGTGGAGCCTGTCTTTTGTCTGGGCCATGCGGAAGTCCTTCGTTTTATGAACTGTAACAACGACGTGGCTATCATTTTCCCAGCATAACGGTGGTGCTCCAAGGTGATTTAATATAATTAATAACTATTTCCAATAATAATTAATTATTATTAACTACCCATTAAGCTGAAGTGCACCAAAAAATGACTTTGTTACAGTAGCCAGAATAAATGTAATTTGTTACTTCCATACTCGTGTATTGGAAATGGAATAAAACACAAACACCTTTTGTTGTACTGGCTCTCAACTTTTCCCACCCAGTATCACTTCAGTTTGTGAAAGAGTAAAAAAAAAAACTGTCAATTTTTTCCATCATGTTCAGGACGACCTCCAAATGGAAAATGTGTGTCCGTGCCAAAGTCCTGCATGTTGCTAAGCTGCTGTTAAAGATGATGGCAGGATTATAGGTATAAAGTCTGATATGATTTGAAGCTGAAGACAATAAAGAGGACACAATGTTTGATTAAGAGACAGCACATTGGACTTTGCTCTGCTGAATCTGGTCTGCACTCTGCTTGTAAATGTGGAGCAGTATAAAGGATCTCTGCAGTAGCTGAGTTATTACTCGACAGATCTGGGCTATTTCCCTCGAGCCAGAGGGACTTCCTCAAATGAAGTGTATTCTTTCTCAAAGGATCTCAGAGTTCTCAGTAGTGCGCTGCCACGGCTGTAAGCCAGAGATGATGCACTGTTTCTGGAGTCAGCAATTTGGCTTTTAATTCAGTTTTGCTTTGCTCAGATTTTGCCCATTACAATGTTTTCCTGTCTTTCATAGCAGATATTCCAGTGAGGAATCAGTATTGAATTGTTTTACATCAGGTGTGACCTTAAATGCAAATTAGAATTTATTTCCCAAATAACAAATGAAAATACACCATAGCAGCCAGCTTGCATGCAAAAACAAATTTTTTTAAATCTCAAATATAGAAATATTAGTCACTATATATGAGATGGTCGGATTCAATGTTTGAACTGGGTCACAACCTGTTTACAATACAATGTTAATCTAATGAATTCCACCTTAATAATATAATTTTTTGCTGTGCATTTTTTGTAATGTTTATTGACCGTCTCCTTTATTTTGGTCATCACACAACTTTTTAACTTGTTACCCTATAATCTATGCTTGAAAAGTACAATCCTTGGCATAAATTCTTTTGAACAAAGATCAGACTTTATGAAAGTAACGAGAGTAAATGGTTTTCGTTACTTCCACCCCCTGTTTGTAATTCATCTCTGTGGTCTTCTAGTGACAAACTCTGTGGCATTTTCATCCATTTGCTATTGCAGTAATGATGCTTTCTGAGCCTCACAGAGCCTCTGTACCAGAGAGCTTGTTTGATAACTTCTTCGTCTTGTTCTCAGCGGCCACGTGCGGCAGCCCCGCCTGCAGCCGTGCGTAAAAGCCGCAGCATCACCGAAGCCGAGAGAGGCTGACGGGATGGAGAGCAGGTGAGCTGATGCTGGGACAGGCTCTCAATAAACTTAAATGCAATAGCGGTGGGTGGAGCTGAGGATGATTTAGGTGTGAAGGGAAAGTCGTCGCCGGAGCCGTGCGTAAAAAAAAAACGGCCGGCCGGTGAGACCAGGATGCTGGAGCATGAGGCGGCGGCGGACATGCGACTGGTCCGGCACATCGGCACGGGGATGAAGATCCAAGCCGGGGGAGAGCACGTGGGCTGCGGCAAGGTTGGGGACAACCAGGAGAGCCAGGTCATCTGCCTGCAGTGTCAGGACGAGGTGGTGCGGGTTTGTCCGGGGAGCCCGTGCAGTCCGCGCCGCGCCGTCGCCACGCGCCTCTCCTCCGGGTCCGCAGGTAAAACGCGTCCCGTCCGACTCTAAACATTAACACTACTTTTTCATGTATGTCATCACTCGTGCGCCTCATGTCACGGCATCACCAGTCAGCCGGATTTTTTCTTGAGTGTCTGCTGGAATGAGGGTGTGGTGCTCCAAAAAAACCCTGCTTGGGACAACTCAATACTTGTAAAGAATTTTATATTATGAGTTATGAATTAAGCCAGGTAAATAAAATAGTGTGTGTTCATGGCAGAGGTGTTCAAATGAGGCCACTAGGAGCTCAGGTAAAATAGCTTCATTATGTAATATGTCATTTTCAGTAAGAGCCTCCTCATGTTGTTTTTAAAAAAGTCTTTCTTTAGTTCTTTAAATCTGTCAAATGGAGCAATTGGCTGAGATATAAATATGTGGAAATGTGGAATATTTGTTGCTGTCAATATGTGAAAAGACCAGAATAGTTGGATTATCCATAATTATTCATGATACACACATGCACATACTTGTACGTCCATACTTGTGATGACCCTCACTCCGCCTAACCCCGACATTACCCATCACAACTACTTAACCTAATTCTTACCTAACCCTTAAAACCAAGTCTTAACCTTCAAACAACCCTTTGAAGTTATGAGGACCGGCCACTGTGTCCTCACTCTGCTGCTTAGAAATTGGTTCCTCACTAAGTGGAAGCACACACACACACACACAGACACACACACACACACTCACAGGCCTGTGTGCTTTAGTGTGCAGGCGTATGTGCTTCAGTGTGCTCGAGTGTGTGATTCATTTTGAGTTGCAGCTGCCTGTAGAGGAAAAGATCGCTGCTGCATCAGAGCATTACCTGCCGCCGACATGAAAACAGTCGTCTGTCAGCCTGTGATACAGTCATTTAAGATCTGGATGCTGCTTCTAATAAACTGTTTTTAGTAGAAGTTGTGAATCAGATATTGAGTGTGGCTGAAATGTGCACAAATTTAAATCATGTTAAGTGTTTTTTAAGCGTTGCCTCATGATAAATTATAGGTGTCGCTGGAAGCTGCTCGGATGCCATTATGGTTTGCACATGATACCTGCAGCTTTATCTCATAGCAAGTGGCCAGTCAGTGATAAATGCCTACGCTGCGCTGCAGTTGCTCTTCTTTAATGTGGCTGTAGGTGTTAGATTAGAGAATAAGGAAATGAGAGTTTTCTCCAAAAGTTCTCCAAATGAGCAGGAGCATTTGTATTCAGTTCTTCATCCGCTGCTAAAATGTTACCATCAAGTATTGACTGCAGTGCCATGGAAAGTCTTTTCCTCTGTTGAGACGGATTAATGATTTAACCTTTATCTCCCTTGATAAGCTGGAGTTCCAAATTAGGCTTCATTTTTTTTAATTGGCCATGGAAGCTCAGTGATAGCAGTGTTTCCAATCACATGGTTCAAATGATTCAATACTCTGCATTTACTGTACGTTGTTGATGTACTGATTCTCCATGATGACAATGAACATGACATGAGCCCACAAGTCTGTTTATGTGCATCTGTGTTGACTGGAGCTGAGATTCATGACAATTGCATCTTTTGTACCTACTCAGGCAAATACACTGAAACTTAGTCGCACAAAGTTGAAATTAGGCTGCAAAAAAAGGTTGATATTGTATATTAAGTAGCTCTGACCTTATTTCAGGTATCTTAAAGCTGCACTTGATAATATTTCTAAATTAACAATGGATCAAAGGACAGTGTATAATGTGAAAGGTGTCACTCACAATTACAAACGCACAGAGAATTCTAACTCAAATTTGCATTACTTCTCAGTTGTATGAAGCATTTTAGCTCATTGTTTTGGTTTGACGTATTGCACCTTTAATAATTTTGGTTGATTTTTACTTCTCTCATCAACACAGTCACAACAGCAAAAATCATCCGGTAAACCCACTGAGCACTACATATCCAACACCAAGCAGGTCGGTTAAAAACCAGCCAGACCATTTAGCAACTAAAGAGCCAGATATGCCCTGAAGGAGTGGGCAGAGACCAAAAAAAACCTAAAGAGAGGGTAAGCTTTGGGCTTAGATTTGACTCCAAATGAATCTTAATGTTACTTTCAAAATCAATTAATACTGCTTTAAAGTTGACTTTGTGGGTTTTAGTCGAGTTGCAAATAAAGGTATATCTTATCTTATTTGTCAGTCCGGCAATGATTCTAATAATCAATTTGAGTCATTGACGACCGTTCTGTAAATTGTGTATACATATACTTATGATTGCAAACAAGGTTACAAAAAATACATGCATGTGACCATTTCAGCCACATGCCTTATGTAGTTGCTACTCTGTCCCAACAGTCTTCAGAGAATGTAGTTGCTCCTCAGTGAAATTGTTCTGTTATAGCCCATTACTTAAAGGGCTATGGGTCGTAAAGGCTGCACTTCAGATTTGCAGACAAGGATGTGTCAGGATCAGTAAGCAACAAACATTCTCATCCTGGGTTTGAAGCATCATTCCCCTCAGACTATCAGGGGTTAGTGGAGGGTCTTCTTCATTTAACTTTTCCAGGCTTATGGGCTCATTCTCATAACACTGCTAGTGTTGTGAATTTTATTCACAGTGTTCTGCCACAGTGGATGATTTCATTCCCTCTCTATATAAATTGGTAGACTAAAGCACTAAAGCTGCCACACTCATGGATTTTATTCCCTTACATCTGCCAAGGTCAAGGTTTTCCCCCCTTGTGTAGCTTGGTGTTTTGAGTGGGGCACTAACATTGCAGGATTAGGGGTTTCATTCCTGTAATGCTGCAGGGTCATAGCTTTTCTCAAGCCCCCAGGAACAGAACCAGGCTCAGTGGCTTCGTGGACACATTTGGAACTGTGAACTTACAAAAGCAAGCTCTGCAAAAGTCAGTAAAACTACACTGGCCAGCCTGTGCTAGAAGTCAGTGCCTTTGTTGCACTCTTAAGTAGTTTGGGATAAAAAGAGCCTTCCTGATATCTTACATGTGATCTCTCCACCTGTCATAGACCGTGAGCCCAGCAGTAGCAGCTACAATGTCTCTTCAGGAACCTTCTACAGCTGTGTCAGTCAGATCACCATTGGTAAGTGCACTTACCAACTTGAGTTGGTTCCATTGTGGAAGAAAATACTTTGCATGTTTTGCTATTGTCTTATACATGTGACAGTATAATTTTGTACCTGTTACATAAAAAATTATAGATGTATATGTAATAATGTTTGTTCAGTTGCTACTTCATTGTACTTCAATATGGGTTGCGCATTTTCCCTGCTCCATCTGTTTGTGTGAAAGCAGAATATCTCACAGGTTACGCTTGAATTTGAAAAACTGCAGTTCATTGAATGGCCACTTGTAGCTGGCTTCAATAACGAGTCAGTCCCCACAGACCTCCGTATTAAAATGCCCAACTTTAGAGCCGAAATAAATGCATTTACAGCCTGGTACAAAAATGTTTTTTGTCTCTATAGATACTTTCACAGTTCATGACAACTGTACAGGGGGCGAAGTTTTATATAACTCACTAGTTTCGGGTGTGGCCGCTTTGAGTGACAGCTAGCTGCTGTGAGCTCAGCTAATTCGAGCCACGGAACTTGATCTCTCAGCTGTGTTTGTAGTGTTACAGTGAAGAAGTGTGAGTTTCGGTGAGTGTAACCGTGTTTGCACTCAATATGCCTTGCCAGCTTACTGTGTATTATGTTTAACTTTCCAAACCAACATTGCAGCAGTGGACATGGCTTCTCACTAAAGAACATAGAAGAACACCAAGACTAAACACAAGCACTAAACACTAGGAAACTTGGTACAAAGACAAACTGGCAAAGAGCGGCGGAAACATTGAATCAATAAACTAGGGATCTAAAAAGGGATAGGTGAAACCAATCAGCAACTATCGAAAAAACTCAAATTTATAACACAGTGACAGACATTTTATTTTGATTTATTTGTAATGCCCTTAGGTTGTTTGTCTATGTGTTGTTCGTCTATATGTCCCCTGCCTTCGCCCGAAGTCGGCTGGGATAGGCTCCAGCCCGCCCCGCGACCCTGCAAAGGAGTAAGCGATAATGGATGGATGGATGGATGGTAATGCCCTTAATGGCAACGTGCCATCATACATCACGTCCTGATTAAAATGGTCCCAAGACTCAATTTGACCCATTCTAGTTTTGTCTGATGTCACCCAAGTTGCCAGATCATCTATGAAACACAAGCTACATGCAAATGATCCACGCGCTCGTACAATTTCATACCGTCTGTCACCACAACCTGGCAACCCACAATCAGATTCAAGGAGCATGAGTGCAGCTTCTTTCCTCGCAGTCATACAGGCCAGATAACTAAAGTAGCCGTGAGCTACTGTTGTAGCTGTTGTCAAAATGTCAGGGCAGGATGGCGGTCCAATCAAAAAAACATCTGCCCATAAAACCGTCCATATTTTGAAACCTCACTGTCGGTTGGTTTGTTTCCTAATATGACAAGTCAACATGCTGTGAAACACCTGTAATTCACATGACACTCAAACTTTATTATCAATAGTTGTCATACACAATTACTTGCATGTTGGAAACCTAAATGTTGGGAGGCATGATTTCTTCTATGGCAAGTCAACATGTCTTCTGAAATATTACTCTTTAAGTACCATGTAAATGTAATAAAAGCAACCATACCTGGTGCGAGTGGTTTACTGATATATTACAGTAACACTGGAGAGAAGTCACTGCAGTACAGTATGCTGCTGTATCCACTGCTTCCCGACAGCCTGCCTAGGGGGGTTTCAAAGTTTGGATTTGCTAAGCAGTAAGAAAATTAAGATTTCCCCTGACATGTTGGTCACTGCGTATGTCAGGGGTTGTTGACAGGAAATAACGTGTCGTTAATGAGGCTGTCTGAAATCATTTTCCATTCTGTCACAAAACTGCTGGCCCCTGCTTTTTTTTTTTTTTTTTTTTAAATATTCAGACCTTGCCTTTTGACACGTTTTCAATGAGTTTTACATCCTGGTTCGTGGGAGAGGCTGACAGTGACAGTTGAGACTTTGGGTTCAGCTCGGGCTGTGCTTCATGCTGCATGCAGGTGTTCCTCTCTTCTCTCTGTGCTAAATAAAAAAAAAACAAAAAAAACTAATGAAGTGCTGTGGGAGAGCTTTGGACCGTTGAGATTCACCCTCTTGGTTTTTACAAAGGAAAAGATCTATAGTCTTGCCCCGCACTCTGACATTAAAAAAGAGTTAGTGTGCTGCCCGTGAGTTAAAAGCCCTGGCCTTTGTTTGAGAGGAAAATACTAGTCAGCATCACTGTAGGTTCTTAAAAGTTCTAATCGATGATAATCTTCCATTTATTCCACCCTCCTTCACTGTCGCTGGAATTTACTGCAGTTGTGCAGCTGATAGACAGAGGTAATCTTCACCCTGAGGCCGGGGATTCAGCGAAGGATGACATGAAAAACAATCAAACGCACCACACCGAAACTTTCACAGCGCTGACTGATCGCCGCTGTGCACCTTCATAGAACCTTGATTCAGGTCATGTTTTTGTGTAATACATTTGATGTTTTGGCATCAGAGAGGATACACCTCCAGAAGATATGGGCATGCTCAGATTTTCCTTCGCATCCTTGGACATGTTGCAGGCATTAACTGTTCTTAAGGAGGTTGTTTTGCAGGGTTTTGCTGACTCTGCTTTTTGGTTATCAGGTTTATTCAGGGCTTTTCAAAGGGATATCAGGGAACTTTAGGATGCATATAAAACTCAAGCTTTGACATTCATCGTCAGTTTTATTACCACCTAAAGCATCTTGGTTTCTCTCCTTTGAAAATATATTACAAAGAACCAGTTTTGTGGAGCACATTCTTCAAATGGTAATAAAATTGACTCGAACATTGCAGAGGACTGACATTGTTCGTGCTTTTTCTAGTTGAGGTTAAAGAGGTTGGTGTTTATTGGATTGTCACACAGCGACAATCTGACATGCACTACACTCCAAAATTAGAATAAGCGAAGTGTAAGGGAAGACCAAACTGTATCTTTTCACAACAGACAATCAACCAATCATGGCCACTTTCTAACTTACTTATATATACACTATTTTTCATTATTAAAGAAGTTGTGTAACCACTGGGATTAACGTCATATATACTGTGAACTGGTGTCGTCAAAAAGTGTTGCCAAAGCTGTGGCTGCATTATACCACTGTTTTGCAATGTTATGTTATGTGGCAAAGCTGGATTTAGAGATTTGCATCAATGTCATGAGGTACTTGGTATTATCAGGTATTAGCCAAAAACAGACACTGCCATCTCAACATTTTATCCCATGTATACACTGTATAAGTTTGGAGACCCCCCCCAAATGCAGAACTAGTTATTTTATTCATCCAGCATCACTATATACATTTGTGATATTATGACAGATCACCATATCTGCATCCTTTTGTAACCGCAGAATGCTACATAATGGCAACATTCAACAGTCCAAATTTCTTGTCCCACCACACAAGCGCCAGCCCTCCACCCACCTAAAGCACTTCCACCACATCTCTCTCTATGAAGACTATCGACACTCGGCTCAGACTGGTCGTTGCATTGTGCAGCGTGTGGCCCAGATACCTGCACCTGCATTTGTTTTCTTACCTCCGAGGACGTCAGGAAGTGGAGGTGCTACATATCTGGGCCTCACTCTCCTCAGAGAGCCACGCGGGCACTTTTTTTCTGATGACTGCGACATAGATATTGCTTAGAACACACTATGTCCAAAAAGGCTGCGCGCGCCGTGAGTTTTGGAGGTCGTTCGGATGCATGCCAGGTGTAGATTACCACCTCCGCCCCTCCCGCCATTTCAGGTGACTTTCATGGGATTGTTTAGGATCGTTGCCTCGATGCAGTTCTTTAATGTTGTTTAAAAAGCAAAAGCCGCAGTCTTTAAATGGCTGTGTTGAGTTATACATACCTGAACCAAGCCCCTGTACAAACTGTCCTCGTTGCTTTCATGAAACTGTTTTCAGTCTGCTGGCCATTTCTGAAAGTCTTCAAATCCACCAGCCTGCGCGTGTTCATCAAGAAGCAATTCACTGTTATAATTTCATTACTTTATGACCTGCAGGCGCATCACTTCAGTGCTTCTGTGAATTTATCACCAGGCCTTCTCACCTTGTGTTTAAAGGCCCTGAAAATCTATTTTCCTTAATCAGCCTCCTACTATGAGTAATGGTCCTACATGAGCACAACTCTTTCTGGCAAAGTTGAGACACTTAATAACTTCATATGAGCGATTTCTGCATTGCTGTTTTAGTCTCTTTTTTTTTTTTTTCCAGGGGAGGGCCTTTTGGGAAATGTGATGTCACGTATTTGCATTTACGTGCACCAATCAGGAAGTAGTAACATTTTTCTTTAGCTTTGATTCTTGCTTATTTAGTTGTGAGCATTTTGTGATCTACAGTGTATTTAAAATGTCTTCTGTCTCTGCTGCATCAACTTAAAAAACAAAGTGAAAAATGTACTTGTAAGAAAGTACCTATGTATGACCAAGGACATCATTGTTATTTTGATGGTGCACATGAACAAATCTGAAATGCATGGTTGCCATTGGGACAACTTTGTCTGTGTTTCTCTCATACTTGGGGATACTGGGGATGTAACATACATGTCCACTAAGAAGCACTGTCATGCTTATCTAACCGCAGTGTGTGAAACAAATGATATCTGGATGGGACAATGACAAGATATAGGATATTGACAACTTTTTAGAGGAATTTTTGTTTTTATCCTCTACACACAAACTGAGAGGAAAAAAATCCAGACAGAATGTTGTTGAGATCTGGGAAGTGTGTGCTCCCTCTGCAAGACTCTGCAAAGTATGGCAACCTTAATACCATAATACTTTTATAATACTTTCTGTGCATTGGTTCACAAAGACATTTACGTGTGTTTTTACCCAGATGCATAAAAGTTATGTTAAAACAAACTTTTTTTTTGAAAAAGTCTTGCATACTCCAGTCAAAGTCTGACTGTGTCCGGATATATTTTGTTAAAGAAGAGAAGCTGCTCTGGGCATTTGTCCATCATTGAAATGAAAAAAAAAATCTCTGCTTGTTGGCGTCTGTAATGACTGAATGAGCTGTTCTCGGATGTGTTTTTAAATTAGGAAATGAAAGAGCAAAGTTCGTGCTGTCTTATACTTTGGCATTGCTGGATCTTATGCAAGAGAGTGAATGGGAAAAAAAAAGTGTTCACTCTTCAAAGTCTTTCATGCACAGATGTTAAGGTAAACTGATGTAACACTCATCAAAAATGAGTAAAAATCTTACTTTCAGTGAGTAAAATACTGTGATCATTTACTGTACCCCCTGACTATTTTTGCTATGGTTTCCAAGCAGCAGTCAGATTTTTCTTGCCAAAAAGGTGTTGTACTCGACAAATTCTCCTCAGGGAAAATAAAGAAAACCTTCTCTCTGTTCTAGTTACAAGTGCTGACTTGAGCACAAACATTATTTCGGGGACGCCCGGCTTAATGCGATCGCACTAAATCGAGTGAAAACCCCTTTATTCTTTGAGAGAATTTGAGGCTGTGAAATAGCTGATATGGGATGTAAAGCTTGGATTTGCCTCGACCCTGCTCCTCAGGATTTCTCCTCCAGCTGAATGTGCTGTGTGAGGAGCAAGCCGGGAGGCTCAGAAACTGCCAGGCGTTCCACTACTCTGCTATTGATCGGGCTGTGTTTGTTCACTGCTGATGTACCTTTGAAATCTGCTGGGCTTAGTGTTTCACAGGAAACCAGGAGCTTGGGGGATGAATGTGTTCCCTGGTCCTACCTGCCCCCGGTGTGTTACATAACGGCAGGGTGCAGGAGAAAATCACAGCATACTGTTATGTATTCGGATAATGAATCATCTAAGCAAAATAAGAGCTGTCCATGTTTATCTCATCTACAGTCATACATACTGTGGGTTGTGCAACCACTTAAGCAAACCCACAGATCTTCAAGTTTCCAGAGTTATCAAATGAAAAATGTCAGGCGATTAGTTTAGTTCAGTATAAAAACCGGATGCAGCTAAAACAGCCTTGGCTTTTTACAAGAGTTATAAAATAAATCTTCATATCATATGCAAATTTCCCCACTGAGGGAAGAATAAAGGTTTATCTTATATAATCTTGTTGTTGAGTTGAATGTGTACAGTTTTGATTCAGTATGTTTGTTTATTAGTTAAGATGAATTGACAAGTAATTTATTATACATTGATATTTATTCACATTTATACACATTTCTAAACTTCACACACAGAGACTCAGTGCTCATGTTTCAAGACAAGTATATCAACTCTTACTTTTTTTTCACTGTAGCAATGACACTAGAATTTGTTTTTCCAACTCTGGTGAAAATGTAATTTACATTAGAAAAAAGTAAGCAAAGGCAAAAATTATTACGTCTTTCATTATGAATGTGCATGAATAGTTCACAGTGGCAGAAATGCTGCTGACATCAGATCAAAGTATAAACAGGTCTGGCAGTGCACATAATGACCTGGGCAATCATAATAACAACCCTCTCCCCTTTTTGTAAGGAAGAGGCCGTTGGCCAGTCGCTGAATGCCAGACGAAGAAAAGAGAAGCACTTTCTTAATTCAGCAGAGTACTGCATTTGATAGAATTAAAAGTAGGCAAATGTTAATTAATTCTGTCTCGAGGCCTTTTTTTTTATTTTAGTTGCTTTTGTTTTACAGTATTAAGACCTGTAATACAGTAATAAAGTTCAATTTTGGAAACAACTCTGTTAAGTAGACCTCAGAAATTAAAAAATATATATATCATAAAGTGCACCAACTAAAGATTTTCCAGAGCTTTCAGCCACATCATGTGACATTCATCAACACGTCAAAGTACTATTTTCAACGTCAGAAGTGAACTTTTCAGCTCCACCTTTAAAAAACATGACTAAAATCTCAGTGGTCAGACATTAAGACAGCAGAGATGATTGTCAAAATTGCAAGGTGAAAACACTGAAAACCTTTATGTGGTGGAAATATACTGACATGCACAGATCTTCAGCCGTGAGTGGGATCATTAAAAAACACCATGTTGAGAAAGACTGAGAATAAAATTGTCAGTGGTGATTGTCGACAGTTTATGCCGAAGTGTGTGGAGGAGGAAAAACAAAATTTATGGGCGAGTTTGGCCCCGTCAGCCTGCCTCAGACACCTGCCAGCCCGGAGCTGAGCCGAGCTGGGTCACCAGTCTCGGCGGCCTCGTGAAACTGAGAGAGAGAAGCCTGCTGAGGACAAAATCGAAGGCCGGAGGCGAGCCGAGCTGGTTCAGCAGTCTGCGGCTCCTCGTGAAGCAGAGGCTCTCTTCCTCTGTCGGAGAGATGCTGAGGAACTTCATCACTGTTATCTGATAAGTGCTCCCCGTCATAACTGAGCAACACGAATCATCTGCCTGAAAACTTGCAATTATTCATTCAATTTAATATAAAAAAAAAATCATTTGTTGTCCTTTGTCTGTATTATTTACTGGTTGTAGTGAAACTATTATAAAATAAATTTATTTCATTTAACAGTCTAATGAAATCAGGTTCACTGTTTTTGTACTTTGACCTGTAGCAAAAACATGGACACAAAAACATGATTTAGTTAAGAATATGCTTTTCCCCTCTCTGTCTGTATATTTCATCATGCAGACTATGATTATTACTAGTTTCTAGAAGTTCAGACATGAGTGACGGGACAGTTGTTGAGTTGGTGAGCACCTGCTGTCCATAAACGTCTATACTTGCAACTGCAAGACTGTGAGAATGCAATGATCTTGACAGCTTCCACCACTAGAGGGCAGCATTGTTGAGGAGATTACTGTGATGATACTTTTGACTGTTGTGGTTCACCTATCTACCAACATTACAAAGAGTCAGTAATGGGATGGAAATCACAGAGTCCTCATAGATGCAACTAAACTCCTCTATGATCATTTATGATAGAGAAGAAGTAGACTTTTCAATGTGACTTTAAAAAGGCAAGTTTAATCATGGGAGGTTGCTGTAAACAGAAAAAACACCTCTCTTTGTTCTGGTTGTTGTCCTTCTGCAGGGTTTGACCTCGGGGGTCAAGTGGCCATCGGGTTCTCCCACTGGAAGAGCCCTTTCCCAGCGAGCAGCCAGAACCTCCCCAGCCCGGACTGTGTTCACTCCGAGGCCTCGGCCGTCCCGCCCATCAGCGAGCATCTGGAGCCGGTGTCCTGCCCGGCGTCGCTGTCAATCACCCCGCTGCCCACCCTCAGTGCCAGTCAGGAGACGCTCTGCGACACCAGCACGAGTACGTAGAGTGCAGTACAGTGCAGAGCCCTACAGAGTTTACTAGAGGAGCTACTGACAATTACATTAGTGAAATACTTTCCAGAACAGCTCTGATTGGTCAAAATTTTTAGTAAGTATGGACAGGAGGAATGATTACAGTCACTAATAAATCATCCACTTTACATATGGTTCTTTTTATGAATGTGAACCTGTCCTTTAATATTTACTTGTCAAGTAAGTGTGTGTGTGAGTGTGTGTGTGTGTGTGTGTGTGTGTGTGTGTGTGCCCTTGAGTCTCCATCAGAGGATCACACTGACACTGCCATCATTGCCAACTGTCATTGTTTTAGGCTACAGCAACACTGACACAGCCAGCCCTTTTTTCTGATTGGCCACTGCCAGAGCAGCGCGGGCTCTGATTGGCTGCCGGGGGAAGGCTGATTAAGAATGCCGATGAGCGGCACGCACCTCCTCTCTCCCTCTCTCCTTCTCTCACTGTAAACATCCTGCTCATGCTTGTGTGTGTGTGTTTTTTCTCTCTCTCCTCCAGAGAAGATCTTTGACAGCTTTCATGAGCTTTTCTGCCTCCACGCTCTGACAGACGCGTCTGTGTGAGTGTATGTGTTTGCATGTGTAGCTATGTTGGCTCGACAGATGCAGTGATGAGGAGGAAGGAGTAAAAAGTGGGGATGCTGGTTCTGGTTTCCCTCGTGGGGCATCGTGTTTGTTTTCCTCAGCGAGGTGATTTGCATGCTGGGGCTGGGGGGGGAGGAGGAGGAGGGGTGACCGCTGTGTGTGTGTGCATGTGTGTGTGAATGGGGAAGAGTCTTCTGGCTGTTTTGGCGTCTGCTGCGGCTGCTGGGAAGCCCCCCTCCCCTCTCTCCCTCTTCCTCTCTGAGGGGTGAAGCAGCCTCTCTACCTCTCTCCACCTTCACACGGTGAGTGTTGTCAAGTTGTCTTGAAGCGAAAGGCAGCTTGTTGTCCAGAGTGGATGTTTTTTTGCTGCAGTGCTCGCTCGCTCGCTCTCTCTCTCTCTCTCTCTCTGTCTCTCTCTCTCTCTCTCTCTCATGTGTTGCCGTGTCCTACTCACACTTACACTGCTTCATCTGTTTCACGCACTTCCCTGTGGCCATGCAAGCATTTGACCTTCACACACACACACACACACACACACATTTTCTCTCCGAGCTGCCCCCCCCCCCTTCTCATGATTGTAAATGTACATTTTTTCATGCACTCTACTTCTCCATCCTCCATGATGCATCAGTTGTAAAACACAGAAATGGGTCATGCCTCTCGGAGGAGTGTGTGTGTAAGTGTGTGTGCGTGCCTGCGATCATGCCGTCCAAGCACCGGTAGCAGGTTGGCAGGTGCAAAATCCCCACTGCCTAGGAGAACATGCGCCCCCCCCTCCCGTTCACCCTAGGGCATGATGGGTGCATCCAGATGGAAAGAACGATTCCTTCTCATAAGTGACTGACACCTGATCCCGTTGGCAACACACCACACACACCCCCCACCTCCCATTCTTCTTCTCCTCCACCTGCAATCTTTTATTCTTTTCACAGTGTGAGCTGTCATCCCCAGCTTGTTGTGTTACACAAGGAGCCATGTTGTTAGTGTTTTTAGCTGACGGTGTTTTTCTCTCTCTTTCTTTAATGAGGTTTTATTTATCATATAAGCAAATTATGAACTAACTTAAACCTAAGACTCAAATAGTTGTTTACATGTCTGCGCCAAATTTATACATCCTGTTCTGCTGCTTATATTGTGGTACTAAAGGTAATTGTGTGAGAAAGTCAAGCCAATTGTATTTTAAAGGCTAAATCTAGTAGTGATTTGCAGTGATGTCACACTTTAAGTCGGGTCTTTGTGATTCTGATTCTGATAATCGGTGCAACAGAGGCTAAGATATGCAAACTTTTCATCAAGCTGCAAAAAAAATCTGTAGCATCATTTGTCACATCTTCACTGCCTGCTCAGCTGCAACATCTTTGAAACAGAAGACACCAAAGCAAAACCAAAATACCCTTGATGACATCATCAGGGTTCATGTCAAAAGGTCTGTTTTGACAGAAAGTAAAGCAAAGTTTCCCCCCTCATCATTCGTGTAAATTTCACCACTGGACCATTTGTGCAGTCCATGTTTATTCATCTGAAACAGCCAATGCACCAAATGTACAGTGGTCAGCTGTAAGCTATAGCAATGGATGCACTGAGTGGATGTGTGGTGATATGTGTGTCAGTGCAGCCTCTGACTGATCTCAGAAACTCCACTTTTAATTTTTCATTCTAGTCTCCCTTTTTTTCTCTCATCTCTGCACATGAAGAAACTGATTCATAAAACCATAGGATAAGCGAAACAACTTGCAATCGCATGGACGTGGCACCAGATGAATGTGCATCTTACCGTCTTTCTTTTTAAGCTTGTTATTTATGCTTTTGTTGGGCAGTTGGTATTGAAGAGGCAAACAAAGGCAGAGAGAGAGAGAGAAGGGTTTGACACAGTGGACATGTGACTATGACGTGACTGTCAGAGTAGATGACGACCTTTCATTGTACAGAGAGACTGGTTTGCCAAACTGACTCTCAGAAACACAGGTAACCACAGGTAAGTCAGGTCAGGAGAGCGTCAAAACAGCCACAGAAACAGACAGATAAAACTAGGAAGACTTGAGCAGAACAACAAGAGAAGGCTGGGGCGAATACAGGAGTACAGCAAGGCAGCTCTGTTAGAGACAGTCTAAAGTCCTGATTGGTGATTGAATACAGCTGGATGCACAGGTGAGTTGATGAGGTGGGCGTGGCCGGCAGGTGAGATGAGGCAGAGGCGGGGTCAGTGGAAAAGTACTGGGACTATACGGCGAACATAAGCTGCAACCGGAAAATGAGACGAGCAGCATACGAAATGAAATGTTGATTAAATATGTATCTGACACGCTAAAGTAACAGGCGTAACCTACTTACATCTGCACACATCACTGTTCATGAGCCGCTTGCTCCGAATACCAGAGGTCCTGATTCAGACTTACTGAGCTGATTAGTTTCAATTTGTTTGTATGATGACCTGTCAGTGAAAGGAGAATCAGAATACTGCATAACCACGGACAATGCATTTTCAAACTGAACTGAATTATTTGAATAAGCTAAATGATTTGTAATTTCTAGATCACAGTAAGACCTAAATGTTCTCAAGCATCCATACACCAATTAGTGTCAATTAGTGTTGATCAGGTGGACAAATGATTTCTAATGTTGCTCCACTTGTGTGCTTGAGTTATCCTCCTCCTGTAAGATGCAAATGATAATAATAATATGCATTTTTGTGCATTTTCCTTTTTGGTTTTCGGTACAGTCTTTGTGTACTGTACACATTTCTGATCTCGTTATCTGGACAGATGCTATTTTGACAGCTTTCTAAACAAAAAATACTGAAAGGGGAAACCACCCAGTGTGTCATAATACTGCCTGTAGTGACCATAAATAGTTGATAATGTGCTGGAAAATGGTCAGTCTGCTATTATGAAGAACTCAAATGTCAGCAAATGTCAGAACCCGGGAAAGTCAGCACCTCCATTCAACAACATTGCTGCAGATATTAGTCAGTCCCCACTTGTGATAACAGTTTGTTTAGCTTTTCTTCTAATTTTGTGCTCAAGGAAGGAGAAGGAAAATGTGGAAAAAGTTGTATTTACTGTAACAGTGATCTGACCAGAACAGTGTTGTCGCTGCCAGAGCTTCAGGACCATGTGACCTCAGCGGTGGCTTGGGTTTCAGACGTTGTTAAAGTTTGATGCATACATTGTTTGACCGGCCACTGTCTCGGCACAGCGGCGTGATGTAGGCTAATATGTAGCGTGTCAGTCCTCTGAGAGCCAATATTTATAGTAAGCAGCTCTCTCTCCCAACTTTAATGAGAGCGGCGTTGGTGTGCTGAAATGGTGTCGGCGAGCGTGTTGGATACTTTTGATCCCCATAGTCATTACATGCATGTGCAGTATGTGAAGTCTTTTAATGACCAGGCTGTGCTTCGTTAACATAACTGGATACCGTGCCTTTCCTCAGCCCGCCCTCTCCGACCTCTGCAGCTCCTGTTTGGATAGCTGTAAAGGAAGAGGACGCTGAGGGCAGATTTTTTCCACCACTATGAAATTTATCGCATTCCTATTAGCTGCATCCATAGGCCCCAATGTTCCAAAGCATCAAGGGCTGATTAAGAGCCGAGACGCTTCCCCAACCTCCATCTCTGTCCCCGGCGCTGCAGCTCAGCAGAAAATTTCAGCTGAGTCACCTTTCATGTCACACAGACCTCGAAGACGGCCGCCCACCTCTGCCCAAGTCCTCCCGCTCTCCAGAGAACTGAAAGGGAAGAGATACAGACCTATTGAGATAGAGTTGATTTAAGCTGTTTCGCTAAGCTTTGAATAATTTCACCCCCTCAAAGGACACAGTGTGGTTGACAAATAGGCCCAATTAGTGTGTGTGTGTGTTCCCGTGGAGAGTTTCCGTCTTTTCAAGGGCTTTCAAGGTTAATCCTTATTAAGGAGATAAAAGTTACCGAGCTGCTATTTTCTGTGTCTTTTTCTTCTTTTCTGTGTCTTTGACTTTCTCCTCTTATCTGTCTCACTCTCTGTTCCCGCTTCTTTTTTCACTCCTCCTGTTCTAATTTTGCTTTTCCACTGAAGCATCGAACAGTGTGAATGATTATCTGATCTGGTTCAGTGAATCTGCTTTGGCTTTTACTGCTAAAACAGACTCTGAACTAAACTAACAGAGTCTGCCTTTGAAATTTTACAAGGAACTTTCATCATTATTATTATTATTGAAGCAAACATCATGAATCACTATTTGTGAAGAATATTCACTCGTCACAGTTTTCGCTCAAGCTGCTCTAATCAGTACTTTTATATGAACAGTGACGTGTCGATTGTCAAACATTTTAGCGTCTTTCAGTTTATAGTTTTGGTTTCAACTTTTCTGTGAACAGGCTCTGTTAAACCCTCGGTCCACCTGTCCAACAAGAAACAGCAGGCGAAGTTAGGTGGTGAACATGGTGAAGACATTGGTGGGGACTAAAGGAGCTAAAAGCAGAGTGAATATTGAATTTCCATTTGGGAGGATGAATGTTTAATTAAGTGAATGTTGCTCTGCGTCTGCTGGATGTGTAAGCAAGTCAGTTTGCCAATCATTCATTGCAGGTTTAAACTGTCTAACTGGCTTTTGACTAGTCTATGACCAAAACCACACCGTATTTTAATGTCTTTGTGAAAGTAGTCCTGGGTTTAATGGTGGACTAATATAACCATACTTTGTTTTGTAAAGGTGACTCTTTGCACCAGAGAATTACTGAAGTTAAGAAGGCTTCAAAACACGAAGAAACAAAGCGTAACGAAAAACGTTTCTCTGCGTCCCACAGGCGTGAGTTTATCTCTACATGGGTCTGAGCCCCAGCGGCGGAGCCCCCACCAACGCAGAGTCCCGCTGCAGCCCTCGGCCTCAGGCTACCAGGCAGCGGACAGGCCTCTCGCCTTCTCCTCCTGTAGGAAGGCCGACATCATGGAGGAGTCCTCGGTGGAAGCCCTGGACTCCAGCACTCAAGACGACGTGCCCCCCCTCGGTGAGAGCCAGCACCGCTCACGTTCCTCTCACTTCTTATTCCTTAACTTTTTCACTTTTAGCCAAGTAGGAGAAGTCAGTCCTGTTGTGGGACGATTGGCTGAAAATGAAACCATGAATTCCTTTAAGGATGAAAGAGTTCTGCTCAGCAGTTCAGAAACCAATTGTATTATAATACATTAGAGTAACCAATTCTGCCTTAAAAGAGCCTCCTTAAAATTCTATGTAGCTCATGAACATTAGGTTGACTTACTTTAATGGGAAAGATGTTGCTGGTTGTGACGAACCCACAGAGACTCATCAACCGACTCAGTTGTTTCCATCAGTTTGTACAGACAGAGAGCGTATTAGTGACTTTCAGCTTGTTGTTTTTGTTCTTGCAGCGTGCAACATCCACACTATTTTATTTCAGTCCGCTGCGTCAGCTGACAAACCAAAGTCTTAAGTGGCTGAAGAGACTGATATTTAATACTGTAATTACTGGATTTGCATTCCTCAGGTGTCCAAAAACATGAATTCAAATAAATGCTAATCTTGCCCGTTGTCAGTCAGGTGTGTAAATATTCCATCAGCAGAATGGTGACATTCACTGTACTTTACTGTAATATCACTATTCTTGTATACACTCGGCTCATCTCCCCTCCAGCTGTGAAGGATGTTAACGTGCTGCTCGAGAGGGAAAGGTCGGAAGGCATCAGCAGTCCGTCCAGAGACGACGACTCCACCCTGCTGAACCCGGGAACCCACAGCAGCATCCTCGATGACAACACCAAGTCTGAGTCCGGCCTCCCTGAGGTCAGTGGTGGAGCTAAGTCTCTGGCCTCCCAGAAGTCATTGCTCCCTTCATCCCAACTAGAGTCACGATTCTGTCTTGATTCTCTCACTGTCTTTCTCTATGTTATCAGGGGAGGAGTAAGTCCTGTGGCCTGTGCTTCAGCGATGGAAAGTGCCGTATCGACTACATCCTGGTTTATAGGAAGTCCAGCTCGCAGTCAGAGAAGAGGGAAATATTTGAGAGGAACATCCGTGCAGAGGGCTTACAGATGGAGAAGGAGGTAAAGGACAATTACACCACCCATTGTCATTATGTGAACAAGGGTTCAGCTAAATCATGTTTGTATTTGCATTTCATTCAAATACATTACATACAGAGAAGGTCTAGTTCCCATCATGAGCAAGCACTTGGCGACAGTGGCGAGGAAAAACTTCCTTTTAACAGGCAGAAACCTTGATCAGAACCAAGCTCAGTGATGGACAGACATCTGCTGCAACTGGTTGGCTTGAGAGAGAGACAGAGAGAGTGTCTTCATGTCTAATAATACAATGGATATGAAATAATTGAATTTAATATATCTCAGTTCATCCTTTGTCATCATCACATCACCATGGCAACACATCATCATGCGTGTTTCATTTTGTCATCCTGCCATTCCATCGAACTGTCTGAATCCAAGTCAGTGATGTGTTCAGCAGACCGCAGCCTATTTACACATCCAGTGGACGTACAGCAACATGAGCAGTGATGTGGTTGGTGTTTGTGTGTCTACCATTTGGCTCTGGGAAGATCTTGTACACTGAGTTTATCAAACGTTTTTTTTTTTTTTTTTGCTGAATCAGGTGTCTGCATTGGCAGGAGACAACACTGATAAGAGCGATGACACCAGTGAAGAGAAACTCAACTATAAAACCGAACCTTTCACATTACATAAGATAAATCTTTATTTGTCCCTCAGAGGGGAAATTTGCAATGTAATGTAACATGTAAAATATTGACTGGACCAGCTTCTACTCATATTTGACCAACCACTTAATTCTCCAGCTGCTCAACGTGATTTATTTACTTGATTAACGAATCAAAATTAAAAAAAGAACTGATTCTCAAAATAGTCATTGATCAATTTTCTTTCCCTCCACTAAAGAGAGGTCAGCTGCACTCCTTCAACTGATAGGGATTATGTGTCTTACTCAAGGGCACTTCAGCAGGGCAGGAGCTATAATCACAGAGCTCCACCTGAAGAATGGCTACTATAATCACATCAGCCTCCATCTCTGTTGATAAAAGTTATTTTTGCTCTTACTACAATAGCCGCCTCTTTAAAAGCTCATGATTGCAAATAAACAAGAAGCTCTGTAGGTTCCTGTACTGACACAGACCAAGCTTTGCCGTGATTACTTTGGCAAAGCTGCAGCTGCATTCATAGCCTGCTACATCGATACCAATTTGTTTCAAGAAGCAATTTAATGCCCGGTCCTGTAATGCATGTAATCTCAATGGCCAGGCTGCTGAATATTAAAATGCTACAAGATCTGACAGCTGAGTGCTGCTGAGACGTTCATCGGTGAGACGTCACTCATAGAACCAAAACAAATGCACTGATGGCAAACTTTCCCTCCTGCTGCTTCTTATTTAGCAAAAAGTGTCCCTTGAAAGAATGGAAATTGTGGATGTTGTGATGTGTGTGTGTGTGTGTGTGTGTGTGTGTGTGTGTGTGTTAACCTCTGGACACTGCAGTAGCATCAAGGTCATGATGATGGCACTTTTCTCCATCAGCAGCCCAATTGTGTGTGTGTGTGTGTGTGTGTGTTCCTCGCATGCAGTCATTTTGTTATTTTTAGCTCTCTTTCCAGTTATCATCTGATTCATGTACCTTTAGACTGACTCCTTAAAGAAAAGAGCTGAACCCAGGAAACACACTGATGCTGAATAGACATTGACGCCGCTAGTGTCTGCATCAAGATGATATTTTGTAATCCTCCTTATTTTAACTGTCTTATCTTCTCACTGAATTTGTTGTGTGTGTGTGTGTGTGTGCTTCTTCGTAGGCCTCTGTAACAAACAGTGACGTGATTTTTCTGAAGCTTCACGCGCCATGGGATGTTCTCTGTCGCTACGCAGAGCTCATGAACATTCGCATGCCTTTCAGGTGAGACAACCAACACTCCTAAAAATAAATAATAATGGGGAAAAAAACAACTTAAAGGTACCCTGTGGAGTATTTTTGTAAACAAACAGAAGTTATGTTTACATCCAGTGTGTCTCACCAAAGATCTAAATATGTGTTAGATGCATTTCCTTCCACATGAAATATTTGCAAAAGCAATTTTTTTGGGAATATTTTATATCTTCCATTGTTTACATTAACATTCTCTACATTGTATCTTCTTCTTCATTGCCTTTAATGGTACATTGCTGTGCAGCATTGCATGTTACTGCCACCAACTGTTGATCAGTGGAGTAGCATGAAACCGGCAGCAGAAACCTGTGGCAGTAATAATACTCATTTATTATTCCCAATGTTCTACTTATTCCAGGAGGAAAATCTTTTACATGCATCGACGGCACAAGTTCATGAGCAGGTGAGTGGGTGGTTCAATGAGGCAGCATGAGATCAGCTGGCGAAGAGAAACTCTGCTCTGGCAGCTTTAATAGAAACTTCACTTGCAGGATGGAGAAGCGCATCAACAAATTTCGTGGGTGGCTTCCCCGCAAGCCCATGAAGTTTGACAACGACACTCTGCCCGACCTGGAGGAGAACGAGAGCTTCACCGCCCCCTTCAGTCGATCAAGGATACATCAGTGAGTTTTTACGGAACCGCCCTTTAAAAACTCATCCCCCAGGAATGAGTTGAACTTTATCTTGCTGTGGTGCCTGGCACATTTTCCATTTCCTCTTTTGTGCTTCTGCCACTGCAAATCCTCTACTGTTGCCTTTCTCGTACAAATTGACACACCACACACACACACACACACACACTTATGTATATGCCTGCACACACACTCATTCAGACGGATTTGTAATAACTGGTTCGTTTCACCACAGTTTCATCATCCACAACAAAGACACTTTTTTCAACAACGCCACCAGAAGTCGCATCGTCCACCACATCCTCCAGCGGGTCAAATATGAGGAGGGGAAAAATAAGATGGGTGAGTTTTTCCATGGGTATTAGGACGTATTCTGCTGTTGAAGTATAAGGAAAATCGGCGCTTGGGAATGAGAGGAGAAAGAGAAGGAAGAAGTAAATACAGGATGAAATATAGTATCTGACAGTGTTTGCACGTCACTGGATTTTCAACAAATTTGTCCGACTACACCTCTAATTTTTCCAGTTAGTACAATCGTCTTCTTATCCCTTTGAATCAATGAATGCCCCCCAAAGAGTGTGTGCCTGAGGAGGCTTTGGGCTCTGTGGAAAATCAACTAACTTCAACATGTAATTCCTTCAGATTAATTTGAATGCATCCCATGTAAACGAAAAATTTCCCACATTACCTCTCACATGCTTTGGTGTCATAATAATCCATTTTTTACAAACGCCCTCTGTTGGAGTACAAGGCATACTGTTGCATATATGTGAGCTCATACACTGAAAATTTTCTGTTGCTCTTCTCTCATTCTCTGTTTTTTTAATTCCAGGGCTTAATCGTCTTTTGAGCAATAATTCATATGAGGCAGCTTTCCCTCTCCACGAGGTAATTTGGCCGACCTCCAGAAAGCCATTCATTAAATGTGTTTCATGTACATCATGTGGATTCCATACGTGTGTTTTGACTTTAACAGGGGAGATACCACAGCAAAAACTCCATCAGAACACACGGAGCAGAGAATCACCGGCACCTGCTGTACGAGTGCTGGGCCTGGTGGGGGGTGTGGTACAAGTACCAGCCGCTGGACCTCATCAGGTGACTACATTCAGACACATTCAAAATCAATACATGACAGGTAGCACTAACAGTAATACATTATTACCTTCATCAAGAGTTTGCTTAAAGCTGACTAACCGAGACATAAATCTGTTGCTTTACCATACACACTGTATTTTCATAGTAAGTGTTTTCAAAGAACATCTCAAACTCGCTCCTCTTGTGCGCTGCTGTTTCAGGAGGTATTTCGGGGAGAAGATCGGTTTGTACTTCGCCTGGCTCGGCTGGTACACAGGGATGCTGTTTCCTGCGGCTCTGGTTGGCCTCCTGGTCTTCCTGTACGGCGTGTTCACTCTGGAGCACTGCCAGGTCAGGTAAACACACCTCCTCTCTTTCATGATAAAAATAAGTGTCCCTGGAGAGTTTTTTATATTGTATTTGAAGCATTTAAAAAAAAGTGAGTTTCTGAAATGCAGCTCAGACACATCTATTAGTTTACTGGAAAAGTCAAGTCACTTTACTTGATGCACATAAATTTGGTACAGTCAAGGCAGTGTCAAACTGTCACTGTAACTTAGAAGTGTTGGATGCCTGTGAAATGAAATAGAACTCATTCATAAATGCAAATGTGGTCTGTCTTTGAGAAAGTGTCGAGAAATTCTTTTTTCAGAAGATCAAAACTTTATTAAAACCTTTCATAAAAATACTGAACAGATATAGGCATGCAGTGCATTATTTCAGACAGCCCAAAGTTGCATCAATTTTGTCTTTCACTCTTGCTGGACATGATAATACTATCTTTGCCGGAGTTTGATGGGCTGAATGTTGTTCTCCAGTAAAGAAATCTGCCAGGCCACTGACATCATCATGTGCCCCATCTGTGACCAGTACTGCCCCTACCTGAGACTGTCAGACAGCTGCATCTACGCCAAGGTACTGCCAGCACAGCACGGGGACAAAGTGTTACCGACTGCTGCTGTGCACTTTGTAATTGTTTGTATAGTGGTCATGGATCTTTGAACCTCAGACCTCTTCTCTTCTTCTCAGGTCACCCATCTCTTCGACAACGGGGCGACTGTTTTCTTTGCTGTATTCATGGCTGTTTGGGGTAAGCTGAACAGTTTACATGCACAAACTTTCCAGGTGTGAGATGTAGTAAACATTCATGCCTATTTACACACCCACTAATCACAGCTATAGCATTTTTTTGGAGTCGTGTTTCTGTCTGTCTAATATTCACCCTTCATTTAGCTCTGTTTTGGTCTCCACCAGCTGCAACCAACTTTGTCTGCTGTGTGATGCTAGGCAGGTTCATCTGAGCTTTATTAGTGAAAATTCCAAATTTATGTTTGGAAGTGACGCGAATAAAGAAGGTGAGACTGAACCAGAACGTTAAAGTGGCCGGCCATGATACAAAAACAATGAGCTGAAAGATTCTAAAACGCACTATAGTACTAGGAGGATTTGTGATTTAGGTTATAGTTGTTTGTCAGTATAATTACAACTACACTTGGTCACTTGATCCATTGTTCATATAAAAATATCAATTAGTGCTGCTTTAAGTTTTTTTTAATTAATGAAATAAAAGATAATGGAAATCTTAAAAAACAAAATTATTAAGGCTACAGTACATATTAGATTGTACATGGTCTAAAAAAAGGATGCAGTCACAGTATTTTCTCTATACATTTCCATTTGCTTTTCGTAAACGCCAGGAGGAGCCTGTTAGCTCTGAACGAGGTCCCAGGGTATGGAAGGTGCAAACAGATAGTTTCTGCTGGGCTCATAATGTTCCACTGCTGCAGAGCGGGCAGGCGATGAAGCAGCAGAGTCATCGTCATGCAGCTGAAGGAGGACCGGTTTGTAAAGGTCTAGGTGGAAGGACGAGGGGGCTGAGGAGTACAGAAGGAAGGACAGTTAACCAAAAATTACTCAGCTGAAGAAAAGAACAAAAAACTATATATGAAACTCATTTCGTATAATAATGAAATTAAGTTTCATTATTTGCAACTTTTTGTTTTGGTTCAACTGTTTCTAATTTCTAAAATACCAGCCTAAAAAAAGAACAAAAACTATTGTTTAGCAAACTTAATGCTCACCAGCGAGTTTGTTAACAGTATCTGGGTGCTTGAGAGCCTCTTGTACTCTGTTGTCAAATCTCCAACATCTCAGCATGAGGAACAGAGCCAAACACAGCTGGAGGGCAAAGGTCAACACGCCCAGCACGATTATGGTGTTGTTAACTGTTGAGGGCAAAGAAGAGAGAAATGGTACAAGACTTAATGTGGTTTTGCAGCTTGGTGCGGAGGGGTGACATGAAATCACCCAGGAAATATGTATTTAAACTAAAGTACTTATGTATTTTATACCACACATCACATCACACACCTTTATGAGAGTTTAAGTGTCATGTAACCGAAAGCTTAAAATTAAAGATAAATAAATGAAAAATGGGGACTTGTTAGGTTTGTTTAATCCATAGCAGTAGGTGCTGTGGCTCTCACACTACAGCACAGGCCCTGTTGCATTAGTGTGCGTTAATAATTCAGACACTCAGACATATTTGGACAATGTCCTTATCGCAGCGGAAACCCTATCAGTTACACACTTATAAATGCTTCATGGTGACTTGCAGATATAGTGGGTCAAATAATTAGTCAAAGCAGTGCAGTGAAAAAAGGTTGTGTGAGATATGAAACATATTTTTAAAGGTTGCCAAAATCAGAATCACAAACTTTTACTAGTATGACTTTCGTTAGAAAACTTAAAGTACCGGCTGACGACGGCGGTGACTCCCAGTGGGTGACCTCTGGCTGCGACAAGCCCACAGTCATGTTTTGTTTCTGGAGGAATTCCATTGGTCAGACCCCTCACTGCTCCCGGAGCATCTCCTGTGCAGCCAGGCAGAAGCAATCGATTAATGATAATACTAATACATTTTATTTATAGAGCGATTTTCAGGGTACTTAAATACACTTTACATATAAAATGATAATGGAAAGCAATATGTATTTACTTACATCCTGGCAAAGTTTAAAGTTTTATTCTGCACACTAAATGGATCAGATCTGTTTTATATTTCCTTTCAGTTTGTTAGTTAGTGTTACAGGTTGCACAAGCGCTGAAAACTTTATTCTGAGATCAGTTGCTGATGTTGTTCTTGTGAATGAAATGTGGCTAAAGATGTTGTGTGGCATTGTTTAAAGGGAATTTCTGAAGCTGAACAACTGGAAGCTGAGGATGAAATCAAAAGATTAAACATGCCGTGTCACAACAAACTGCCATCTTTGCTCCTACTACTGAGCAGAGAAAAACATTTTTATTTCTCAGCCACACCTGACTAACCTACCATGTGCTGTGGCAAGCTAGACACAAACACAGCTGCACAGAAGGTGGATTTCAGCTGGTGCCATGTTGATCAATAGCTTATCAAGAAATGAACCGTTTAAGTGAAATACTGAACTAAAAATAATGATTTAACTCAGAAATGGGTTGTGTTTCGAAAGAAAGCCATGTGAAAATGCTTTTTCATATTGTTCATATACTTCATATGTAAAATGGTAGATTTGATCATTCGTCCTCAATTGCATTTCATCCACTTTTACGAATTCAAATGCTTGGACCAAAAATCTCTTTCGTGCATTTATATTACATGTCATTACAGATTTGTAGTCCTGATAGAGATCTGCTAAACTTGTTTTTATCTTGTTTTATTGAAGTGTTTCCCATCTGCTTGTTTGCGTGTAAAGGTTATATAAAGTTATAAAAGAAAGACTTCATTATATAATGTGTGAGGGCTGGGAAATCCAATTAATTTTAAAAAAATAAACTGACAGAAATTATGCTTTTGATGTGTGTCATGAAAAAACTCATGGTATGACAAGACGTTTTTGTAAGATGAAGATGTTATCTAAAAGATTGTTTAGATGTTAGAAGATGTTATCTAAAAGATCAGTGTGGTGTTAAACGCTTCTTCTAGAGTTAAACCTCCAAATGCTAACTTCATCCCTGTCTCCCTCTTATCTTGTCCACAAAACAAACTTTAACAGCCTTTAATAAGTTACCATCCTGTAGCTCGAACGGCCGCTGAACCTTAAAGTCCTGCAGCCTATTGACATGTAAGGTTGAAACGACCTATGTTTGAGTTAATGATCAGTAGCATCATATCAAGTTCAAGTTGTCAGTTGCAGACTTTTAAAAAAGCTGTGGAAATAGTAAAGAGAATTTTCAAGTGTCATCAAGAACAAAAAGGATAAAACATCAGATAAAACATAAAAACTGTGTGAATATATAAAAACTGAAAGCAATCAAAAATGTGTGAGTTTGGTCAAATAAATGTTTACAGCAGAGTAAAATGTAGAGACTGAAATCTGATTAAAAACATGCCAAATTGATGACAAAGTTTTTTCAACCAAAACACCAGTGAAATGCATTAAAGTCTATGAAGAGCGATGTGGAAGATGAAGTTGTTTTCACAGCTGCACAGACATGCCAGAGCCCAGTCTGATGTCAAAATACATTCTCAAAAAACATTTTCATCCAGTTTACAGAAAAGTCTTACAGAATTCACAGCAATGCACCGACCTTACAGCCGCCGCCTCTCTGCGTTGGACGTCTCTGTCGGTGCCGCTGTCCAGATGAATATGTTTTCGGGTTCAACTGCAGCAAAGAAAATGGAATCCCTTCATTAAGGCTGCTCAGACGCGTGCTCCCTGCTGGCTTCACATGGGCAGCCGGCGGTGCTCTCAGGCAGCGTTCACAGTCAAAACATGTCGCTCCGCGTTCGGTCGTGATGTGGAAGCCACGGAGAAAATAAAAGCATTTATTTGAAATTCTCGGGATAGAAGCTCCAGATCAGTGCAAGTGCAGCAAAAAGTGGAGAGGCCAGTAAACACGAGCAATAAGTAAGCTATGCACAGGACTTTGTTCTCCGCTCCATGCCTGGACGCTGTGGCTGGGAGTGACCTCTGTGTGGTAATGATCGAGATAGTCAACACAGTTATCTGATTGTCTTGGCACCAAACAAGCTGGTTTCACTGGTTCACCATTAAATCGGGATTCAGCCAATCAGTGGCATGAGAACAAAAGCTAACAAAGTGGCTGAAATAACTGTTGGAGTTTTACGTGACAAACGGAACTGAACACAAAAAGATTCAGCAGTTTACCTCCACCTCAAGGAGAAGGGACATTCAACGACAACAATGTTCATATTTTGGACAGGGAGGACAGGTGGTTTGAAAGAGGCCATCAATCAATCAATTGGGGCGGCTATAGCTCAGGAGGTAGAGCCGTTGTCAACCAGTCAGAAGGTTGGTGGTTCGATCCCTGGCTCCTGCAGCCTGTGTCGAAGTGTCCTTGGGCAAGATACTGAACCCCTAATTGCCCCCAATGGCTGTTCCATTGGTATGTCAATGTATGTCGCTTTGGATAAAAGCGTCTGCTAAATAAAATTGTAGAATTGTAGAAATCAATCAGAGCGGAGAAGCCATCACTCAACAGAGGAGGAGGCCTCAGACATCACCTGCCTCCCACCTGCAATACTCTCATTTCATCACTTCCCAGGAGACTGAACAGTCATGTGACATTGTAATGGTTATTAAGACTTGGTATCAGGCGACTCTCAACGACCGTCGTTTAACACCCAGGAGCACCTGAATACGAAGAGGTATCAATGACTTGGTTAACGACTCCACAGAGGTAGAAGGTCCTGGGTCTCTGTGCCAGTCAGTCAGAACTGAATACCATGACCTGGATGACTGAGAACCTGCACACACATGTCAATAATGTGTTCTTCACAGTTGTTGTTTCATTGCCCCCGAGTGGCCAATAGGAATCAATTAATACAGATTTCAAGAAAATACAGACACAAATATTAATATGAGTAAAAAGAAATAGTGTTCAGAATATTTTCTAAAATGGAGGAAGGAAAAATACAATATGTGGCTCCCCATAATCATCGTTGACTCTGTACTCATCAAACATGTTTTACCAGATATTTAATTGATATAATATCAGACCTTTTTGTGTGACAGAGAGTGTTTATTTGTGTCTTCCAGCGACGGTCTTCCTGGAGTTCTGGAAAAGGCGCCGAGCTGTCCTCGCATACGACTGGGACCTGATTGACTGGGAGGAAGAGGAGGTGAAGCTCTTACCCCATGTGGTCATTTTTAGTTTCAGAATTTCTGTGTGTAGCAAATCAGCCGCCTTTCACATATAATGAATGCATGAGTAGAATTTAAAGAGTGAAAGGATAATGCTGCCATTTATGTTTCTATTTTGAGTTCTTTCTTTGCAGTTTGATGATCTAACCAGCTGCTCTTTGACTTCTCCCAGAGAGATTTCAACTCTGCAGCTCTGCCCTTGAGACACGTTGGCCTACTTGTGCCGTCTATGTCAGTCTGTAGGCGCATTTAAAAGACGGGATTTGTTGTACTAAAAGCTTGCACCAAGGGAGTCTGTTTGAAATTTGTGACTCACTGAAAATGCACAATTTGAACGTTTTTACAGTGAAAGCTGTCACAACCTCAGCGCCCTCCACAGCTGTCATTTTGCAGTTTGGTTTTGTGAGAAATTTTGGTGGGTTTATAACGCCTGTCTTATCTACCGTCCTCCAACCCTCGTCTGTCAATCACGCTCAAACTGGTAACCGTGTTCTTTGAGAGACGGCCGTTTGTGGGCGTGAGAGTGACTCACAGTCCCAGTCTGCTTTGCACAGAACAAGACAAGACGGAGCTAAAAGAGTCACCGATTCTGGGTCTTCCTCTCATCAAAAGCTTCCACATATAAAGGGAGCTCACTGCACAATGCAGATGTTGCTTAGTTGTAAGTTACTGGTGTCAATAACAACACTGTCTCACCTGGATGCTAAACCCCCAAAATCATCACTCATCCAATTATTCGTATTTGTACATAAGAGAAATCCTGCCTTAAGGACCACCTCCCAGAGACTGCCCTTTCCCCTGGCCTGCAGGTGTCGCTGTTGAAACATTTGGATCATTATTTCAAAATTTTATTTTGTTCAAAATCAAAAGAAAATCTATTTTACAAATGATACTGAGACTTGTTAGATGGCAAATTCCAACCAACTGCTCTTTTACATATTTTGATCTCCATCTTGTCTTGTAGAATAGATTTTCCTCACGTGTCCTGTCCTCTGTCTTTCAGGATGAAATACGCCCTCAATTTGAGGCCAAATACTCCAAGAAGGAGAGAATGAACCCAATATCTGGAAAGCCTGAGCCTTACCAGGCCTTCACTGACAAATACAGTCGCCTCATAGTCTCAGCATCTGGGATCTTCTTCATGGTGAGCCTTGTTCATATTAATCCAAATTCTTGTTAACAACTTTTTTTCATGTTTCATGTATTCATCTTTAGCAATGATATTTTTGCAGATCCTGGTGGTGATTGCCGCCGTATTTGGCATCGTCATCTACCGCGTGATCACTGTCAGCACCTTCGCCGCCTTTGGCTGGGCTCTCATCAGGAACAATTCTCAGGTGGCGACCACAGGAACGGCGGTGTGCATCAACTTCTGCGTCATCATGCTCCTCAACGTGGTGAGTGTCTTCTCTCCGTCAGCAGCAGCGGCGCCGATGTGAAGTGGTACATAAAAAGTTCCAGATGGGGGATAATCATGACCCATCACGACCAAGATACAAAAATAGAAGATGCTTTTGCCTTTTTTATATTTATAATACCCTTTGATCCTTGCAACAAAAATCAGTTAGCAAGGAACCAGCAATCATGAAGTATTATTATACTTGACCTTATAAGCCATTATAAAATGCTCGATAATGTGTTATGCTCATTGTTATAAAGCCTTATGATGATTTATGAGTCTTTATAATGATAGTTATACACGTTTATAAGCATATCATAAATATATGTATAATGCATTATCTATGTGGGAATTGTCAGTGAGTTGCCAACAGTTATAATGTATTATAATACCTGACCTTATAAGTGATGATAAAATGCTTTATAGTGTGTTATGATTATTGCTATAAAGCATTATGATCATTTATGAGTGTTTATAACCATAGTTATACAGTGCTATAATGTCATTATAACACATTATAAATACATTTATAATGTGTTATAGAGATAGGCGTCAAATAAAGTGTTACCGTAAATACTAATATGCCTAATTGGCTGTTACATTTAAACGTCCTCCTCACTAATGGCCTCCAACATGTATTTTTTTTTCTAGCTCTATGAAAAAGTTGCTCTTCTTCTCACTAATTTAGGTAAGTTGATTGCACCAGCAGATTCAATATCCTTTAGGCTGAACGAGTGATTTAATGCAGACTTAATTACCACCGTACACTGGTGTTGGCTCAGTGCTGAGAAAACAGTATTGGGGTCAGACAGCATTGATCCAACCAAGAGGCTGTAGTAATGTTAACTAATCTCATTAGGATTTATATGGTTCAGTGATTTACTCAAGTATATGTTTATTTATGAAAGAACTGTGCTTCTTTTTATGTCCATGTCTTATTTTACAAGTCGATCTCTGTCTGTCACCACAGAACAGCCAAGGACAGAGTCAGAGTGGGAGAACAGCTTTACTCTCAAGATGTTCCTTTTTCAGTTTGTCAACCTCAACAGTTCAACTTTCTACATCGCCTTCTTTTTGGGGAGGTGAGGGAGTCACGCAGAACTCTGAAATGCACTACAGCATGTGTTCAGAAGTGATGCCTGATTCATAAAAAGTAACAGAATGTACTTTGGAAAAGATGAAAGATAAACATAGAAAAAGACAGATGATTAAAACAGAAACACAAAAATAGGAGAAAGACACCTGAAAGACATTAAGAGGAACATTTGAAAAAAATTATTAATACTGAAGAAGATACACCAGAAGATCCGAAGTAAAAGTCATTTGGAAAAGATTTTTTTTTTTTAAAGTTGACAAAAGTGCAAAATCTCTAATATACTGAAGGTTGTTTGAGAGTTTGAGTAAGATGTATCAATAAATCGAGCCTCACTGCAGGCATGAAAATATCATGTCCACATTAAAATCAGATTCTACAATTTACAAACATCCAGTTTAGAGGCTTTATTGTAGGGGTAATGTATGATAATATAAGTTTATTGTTGTGGAACATTTGGGAAATGTTGCTGAAAAGCTGTACCTTTAGAGAAATGACTTGAAGGACACTGGTTCACTCCAGACATGTGCTTCTAAATTAAATTCAGTAACAAATCGTACTGATGCCTCTGGATCAAACAGAAATGTTGATGTGTGTCATCTTAGTAGCAACAGAGACAGTCACCATATTTTTAGATGGACAGACAAACCCTTGAGGCACACCACAATAAATACTACCTTTCAGAACTCCCCAAGGGACACTCAATATTTTCAGCTTTTAGTGCAGCCCTTCAATGTCAATAATCAAAAAGAGTTTTATTAAGACATTTACAGCTTTGAGCATCCCGTCCATTCTAACTCAGAACTGTGAGCAGAGCTGATCTGCATTTTTCTACTGGTTTATTTTTTTGTGATGCTGTATCTCAGTTTTTCATCACGCTCTTTAGTTTGCCAGTATGGTATGAGTAAAGCTCAGAAAGCATCAATATGTTAGACTTCAATCATTGCAGTGACTGCCGATGTTGAATGATATTAAAGCTGCCACCTGCCACCAGAAAAGAAAACAGACTTTATTTTAGAAATGTTTGTGTTTGCCTTGGTTGACAGATTTACAGGCCGGCCTGGTGCATATCTACGCCTCATCAATCGCTGGAAACTGGAAGAAGTGAGTCATTACTTTGCTTTCCCGTGGGGGAATAACAGCAAAGCATTATGGATCTAAGTATTTATAAATTGGACACTAAGCTATTACTGCACGCCGGACCACCAGGCCCTTAACCCCCAGCAGCAGTAAGTGTTGTTGGCAGCTGTGCTTATGGGAACATGCAGGGAAATAACGCACACTGAAGTGGTCTGAGGGGATGAAAAAGGCCTGAGCTGGCGCTTTTTAGGTGCTGAGCTAATGTGCTCCCACTTGTTCCCACAGCTGCTGAAATGGAAATGGAAGAAATTCTCTGTAATGTGACATGTGCAGTACAAGTGCAGTGTCAGTCAGCGTTTTGTGGCCTTGTAATGTGCCGCTGCGCTGGACAGTATAAGGCTATATAATAATGTTGGAAGGAAGAAATTACACCCCATAAAGTCTTAGCAGTCTTAACAGTCTTAGCAAGTCAGGGCTGTAAAACAATTCCATTTGAACTCTAAATGACAGGATACACTTTAAAATCTACCAGTGGAGAGTAAGAAGATTGAAATGACAACCAACACATTATATATAATGACTTTTTATTGAGCTCTGCAGACACACAGAGTTCACTTCCAGATTACAAACTACTTCTAAGCAGGCTCAGAGTATATAACAGAAAATTGTCGTAATTGCATGTGTATGGTGTTCTCCCACAATGCAATGCACAAAGAAAATGGAGAAGGTTGTCACAGCTGCAAAACATTAAATGAAATACTGTGTATATAATAATATATGTATATATTGTATAGCAAATGTACAATACACAGATTTTTCCATTATACTGTTCGTGCACTTGAAATCAACATCAGGCTTTTAGTAATAAACTCAAACTGTGTCTTTGGAAGGTCAAAGTCAAACTGACTTCACAAAGAGAAAGCAAAATGTTTTTTCCAAAAATGTGTACCATTTTGTTTTATTTTTGTCATTTGCTATTCACCTTCATGTTTTGCATCTATGAGTGGCTCCTCCATGTCCCCTGTGCAGTGCATTATGGGAGAATAATTTTGAATGATGGTCAAACACATCAGAAAACAAAAAGTGGTTGTTTTGCATGAGTTCGAGTAGGAAACTGACTCTGTTATCGTTCTCATTGGTGCGTGGAGTTTTGTGACATCACAGCTCAGCTTAGCTCTGTGGGCGGCTTTCACCTCAGTGGGTGTTTGCAGGAGCCTGAACACAAAAATCGAACCGGATTTGAGTCATCGTAAGTGATGCTTACAGAACCCGACGGAAGAATGAGGCATCTTTCTACAGCGAGCGCATCTGATTTTTCCATTTTAAAAGTGCCATTATTAACAAGGGTTACAGTCAGAGTTCACCCTCTCTCTCTCTCTCTCTCTCCTTTTCGCTGCAGTGTCACCCCAGTGGCTGTCTCATTGACCTCTGTATGCAGATGGGGATCATCATGGTGCTAAAACAGACTTGGAACAATTTCGTGGAGCTTGGATACCCGTTAGTTCAAAGTGTCTTTTTTACAGCCTTTAAATGTCAATATGTTTCTGACCAAAATAACAAACAATAAATAATGTAAACATCACTCAGATATAGTAGAAGTCAAGTGTATTGCTGACTGCAGGTGAAATTAGATCCACTTGTTTCTGTACTTTGTGGATCAATCAGTTGTTTGTTCTGTTTTTTTGCTCTGCTAGGCTGATCCAGAACTGGTGGACACGGCGGAGGCTGAGGAGAGAGCACGGACCGAAAGCCAAGTCCACCTTCCCGCAGTGGGAGAGGGATTACAACCTGCAGCCCATGAATGCCTATGGACTCTTTGATGAATACTTAGAGATGAGTATGTTGCTACTGTCATACGTACTGTGCATGTTTGGCACATATAGCTCCAGTTAGAGTAAAAACCTTATCCGTATTAAATGTCAAGATTAAGCTTATCCCAAATGCGATGCAGGGTTTAATCTTCTATAATGCATTTTTTTAAAACAATAAAACATTTTTTTTTTTATTTGATGACCCAGCAGCTGCAGCGCATGTTATGTAACTGTGACACTGATTTGTCGTGGATTGAATTTGGGCTGGTCCACATGCTCACATCGTCATTGTTGCCCTCCACTGTCTAAGTAAAAAATAGGTATGTGAAAAGGACTTACAATTTTTTTTTAAAAGGAATAGTTGTTCATTCACATTTGCAAATGAGTGAGTTGTACTAAACAATAATTTTATGTTAACAAAGTGAAAAATGGTTTGGTGAGCCCACATAGACTATATTCAACTATGAAGCATTTTAGTGTTTTTCAGCTCGTCACTTTACTGTTTTAGTTTTCAGACAAAGCAGGCAGCTGTCTTCAGTAAGAACCCTCTGATAAATCTACGGTATTCTCCCTGCCCATCATCGAATTATAGACAAATTTAGCACCTAATGAAGCCAGATATTTACCTTCCCAAAACAGAGCTGGATCATCAGCATACAGACAAATGATTAAATGAATGGTGTTGCTCCATTATCTGTTGGATGTAGAGTATGCTACTGTATACTAACATGTGAGACATGCTGAACAGGGACTATGGAACCTGAAGGCTCATGGTTTTTGGTTTGTTTCAGTTTTGCAGTTCGGCTTCACCACCATCTTTGTGGCGGCGTTCCCTCTGGCCCCTCTCTTAGCGCTGCTCAACAACATCATCGAGATCCGCTTAGACGCCTACAAGTTTGTCACACAGTGGCGACGACCTTTGCCTTCACAAGCCAAAGACATAGGTAGAATTGAAGACGTTACCTTTTTGCTCAGACACAATAAATGTTTATCTTTTCAATGTTTGTCTTCCTGTTTTATATGGTTTTATTGTTTAATGTGTTATTGCGCGTAGGTATCTGGTACGGCATTCTGGAGGGCATCGGCATCTTGTCTGTCATCACCAACGCCTTTGTCATCGCTGTTACCTCAGACTTCATCCCTCGCCTCGTGTACGCCTACAAATACGGACCTTGTGCTGGTCAAGGCCGAGCAGGGGAGGGGTGAGCGATGATTCCACATTTGTTTTAGGCCATAATATGAAGGACTCTCGACCTTTCTAGTTCCTTTGTCTCTATCTTAGATCCCCTAAATGTGGGATGAAATGATTTCTCACATGTTACTCAGGTGTATGATGGGTTACGTCAACGCCAGCCTGTCTGTGTTCCGGGTGTCTGACTTTGAGAAAAGATCGCAACCCAAGACCACGGGCTCCGAGCTGTTCGGAGAAGCTGTGAAGTACTGCAGGTAGTGCACGTAATAAAAACACATACAAATACAGGAGTGACATGTGAACACGTAAACTACAAGTGTTACAATAAATGTGAATGGAGATGTGCTTATGCTACTTCAGAGATGAGCAGTGAAATGACAAAGGGCATGAGGGAGAATTGGTTGTATGTTTTGACTGATGGTTGTCTGAGGCAGGAAATTAAATTCTAAGTGCGGGGCGTGGGTACTGATAATGGATATAGATATATGTTTTTCCCAATGGTCTGTTGGACTAGAAAAGAAACACTTGTCAGAAGCAGATTAATTTAACAGGATTTGGCTGCAAGCACTTTTGCAACCCTGGGATGGATTGCATAGAGTATTTTGTGTGTGTTAATCCATCACTTTATTAATGATCCCTATCAACCAATACACAGGCTCCTACTGAGTTGTATGATAATATAAATATAATTCCACCTGGAGTATAAAATATAATTCAACAAGAATAAGTAAACACACAAAGGTCATTTAAAGCAATTTTTTCTCATTAAATATAAAAGCTGTGCGTCCTGGCACAGTCACAACAACAGTTTTTTTTAAGTTTAACATTAACAGCTTCAGTGAAGCCCTTTCAAGCAAAGACGTGTGTGTTGGGTATATTTCCAGAGAGCTGTATTTTTACTTCAAGCCGGTCAACAATCATTGACTTTGGACTCCTGCAGGCCAGGAGGTTGATATCTTTATACTGGAAGAAAATGGACATACCCTCAATACATATGATGGTGAGGGAGATGGCATCTTGTATTGTAATGGAACGACTTACTTACATTGTCAGAGGAAGGGGAGGGGATTTTGTGAAAATATGGTAGGTAGGTAGGTAGGTAGGTAGATACTTTATTCATCCCCTTGAGGAAATTCACAAACACCGTTAACTGAGTTTCTCAGATGTTATGAGGCTAATTAATATTGATAATGGTGCTGATTTGTTGAGCTGTATGCTATGTATTTATTTTTTATTATATGTACATTTATTTTATTATTATTATTATTTTTAAAATGTAATTATTTATTTGTATTTTTGCTTTCATTTATTTATTTATTTGGGGGGGACTATGTTGCTTATTGCTTATTTAATGTTGAGCATATTATTAATTATTTTGTAACAAAAACTCAATAAGATATTGTAAAAAAAAAACAAAAAAAACAGCTTCAGTGAATTTTACTCGAGCTGCTTTGTGATGACCTTTGACCTCATGTGTTCAACCCACAAGGTACCGCGACTACAGGGAGCCTCCAGACTCCGCTGAGCCCTACTCATACACTCTGCAGTTCTGGCACGTCCTGGCGGCCCGGCTGGCATTCATCATTGTGTTTGAGGTCAGTGTTGTTGTTTTTTTT
>JBBMOC010000004.1:12235260-12311403 GCA_037975185.1 Centropyge bicolor | reverse complement strand
TGTGTGTGTGTGTGTGTGTGTGTGTACAACCATGTGTCTGTTCTCACTATCACCTGTGTAGCTGCCATGCATGCATCTGAAATCTGAATGAATCTGGACATACATATGTGTGTAAATTAGGAGTTCCTTCTTCAATGGGCCATGACTTGCTTTGTGTGCATGTGTATGTGTGTGCCCATGTTTATGTGTGTCACAGGGACTCAAGGGTCAGACGGTCACTTACTAGAGATTCACTTGAGAGAAAATAAGCAAAGAAAGGAGTTCAAGTTGTGCATTTAAAAATGTGTTTGTCTGTATTAAAGCTATTATGGCATGACAGTCTAATTAGTTCATCTCAATCAGCAGTGTGTCCCCACCTGCAATTAAAGATAGCTTTGCTGATGGTAACTGCTGAGTGACCCCTGGGTCAAAAAGTTTATCCCGAATCTCGAATCCCAGTCCTAGTATCATCTATATTTTTACATCATGAGAGAGTGGACTGAATGCGCTGGTGTGAAATGTGTGTTTGTCGTGTCAACAAAGTGGGAAATAGAGCAACCTAAGAAAGTTCCTCTGTTTTGCCCCAGAAATTTCTGGCCTTAGTTAACATTGAATCAATGGGGCAGATGGACTTGATGAAAAGATTATGTATAAAGAGTCAAACTGGCGAGTAAGAGGAAGTCCAAGAGAAATTTTCAGGAGGAGTTGAACAGCAGAGCAACAAAATTCCTGGAAAAAGTTATTTTGTAAAGTATTTTGGAAAGTAACACTAAAAATATTTCTGAGAACGACCCGATTGAGCTGAACATTTTGCAGTAGAATAGTGTGAACAAGGAAGAATGGGGATAATAAAAAGAAAACGAGAAGACCAGAGATGGGATTGCAGCTGGTGCCCAGCAATCCCACCAATAAAGAGAAACCGAGACGTTACTTAGAGGTCTATTCTATCCAGGCCGTGGCAGCGGTCACAGCTGGCTTACACTGGAAACGCTTTCCATTTGAATTTAGATGAACAACTGCAGTAATAAACATTATTTATTGTAAAGAAATGTGACTTGGACTTGATTATGTGTGTCTTTCTTCAGCACTGTGCAGAAGTTCATAGAGTCATTTCAAACCTATCAACCTTCATACAGTAGTCTGGTCATTACATCATTCTTGTCAGAGAAAGAAAAACTTTATTATTTTATTTTATTTTATTTTATGAGTTTGCAGTTTGATTTCTTTTATTAGATTATTTATTGGCTTGCACTCTGGAGAAAACCAGAAAAAAGTTAACTTTTCATTTATACTTTCAAATCCTTCTCCAGTTTGCTGTGTAAAAAAAAATCTCAGGAGTAAAAGCTGAAGCCCTTATTTATAGTCATTTTTTAAATATAAGATACTGGAATCAGCTTATTGTCACCAAGTGGGAGTTTGCAGTTTTGAGTGTCAGTTCCTCTGTGGTTGTTAATACCCCCAAATCCACTACAGGAATACAGAGGACATGACCCCAGTATTTCTCCTCTGGAGCTACAGCTCTGGGTAAAAGATTAAGGTGATGTGCAGAAGCAGTAATTATCTTTCTCACCGCCAGAGGGCGTCAGAGTGCTTCAGCAAATTTAAACTTTCACGGGTTTGTTCTCATACTTGTCATTATATTCTAATTTAATAATATAAACACTTTTGAATTATTTTGAACTTATATTGTGAATTAAACTAAATTCTTTTCTAATTTACATCAATTCCGTTCCATAGACTGCAAAACAGCTGGAAAGGAGAAAATGTGTTTACTGTGATAAGCATCCTTCAACCTTCACTTCAACCTTCACACATCTTTGTCTGAATCTAAGATTGGATCACACGCTTTGCAGGCGGTGCGGCTGCTCTCAAAGGAAACCAGCTTGTTATTCCTCTCAAAGCCGATGAGCAGTCTTTTGCATTCGTCCTCATCACACAAGTTATGATGAAACAAAACACTACTTGCACAACAATTTTTTGAGGTAAAACAATAAATGATGCTTTTATACCAGATTTTATATTTCAATATGTGAATGAATTAGAATCGCCTTCTTCGCATTAGACTTTTGATTTTGTCCAACAGCACAAAGCCACTGGGGCTGGCATCGTGTTGATCGTCCCTGCAGATGCATTTTAATTCCCAAACACATCTGTTTATACAACGTCGATCACTATCTGCTCATTCGGAGCATAATCATTCAGATTAGAGAGCAGAGGCTTGTCCTCCAGCCTGGATTACTCTGGTGTGGTGGCCTTTGCTCAAACTCCATTTTGATTATTAAAAGCAGGGGACAGAGGAGGCAAACCGTGTTTTGTTTCCTATTAAGGCGACTCTCCTCCTCTCTAAGAGGATTACCCCTGACACACGCTCAGGAGTTACGTAAGGCTGTCAGGGGATAATATCTGACATTTCCTCATATCCCCGAATTTGGCAGCTCGGCACTCTGTGAAATTGGTGTGGTGAGGTGAGGTGTGGCAGAACAGCGAGTGTGCAGTGAAAAGGAAAGGGAGGGTGTGGGGACTCAATTTGCCACCACTGAAAACTGACAATGTCTTTCCCATGTGGAATGGATCAACTTATTGCTGCATATTTAGTCTTTTGGCCTGCTGAAGAATAGAAACAACACAAAAAAGAAAAGGATGAGATGTTTGTCATTGTCACAAAAACTCTCCTGAAGCGAGTCATTGTACAACGTTGTTCGATGCCATAGATGTTGGCGAGGGTCAGGTATTGTTGGAGCTCTGAAAAGTTTGTTCTTCACTCTCAAGTTTTTGTTTCTTTTTCGGACACTCATTGAGAAATGAGACACATGTGTTTCTGAACACAAACCTCAGCTACTTTGACTTGCAGCACATCTGTTATATGAATAATCTCATTTCATTTGTTCTCTGTCTTATACAAAGACAAAAATGACACCAGGTCCAGCTGCTTCAAGTCAAAATTATAAAGCAAAAAAAAAAAAAAAAAAAATCTTCTTTTATCATCTCTCTGACACAACTTGACAGGGTATCTCGGTACTGAAGTTAAAAAAAGTTGATGTACTTCATGTTGTCATTTCACCCCTTTTATCAAACTGCTATAAGAGAGTGATTCTTTGCATGATTTTATTTAGATCTGACTTATTTTCATCACATCTGTGTATTTCATGTTGACATTAAAGCTCTATTAATGAATATTTTTTTAATATCAAATTACTTTCTTCAACCAGGAGAGACAAGCAAATGAAGTAAGATCATTTATTACAACAAGTGACATGATATTGAAATTTTGGTGTCTTGATTGATGCATCTCATGAACGGCATGATTTAGGGCCTACGACCGCTTCATTGTTGTGAAGTGTTTGTGACTCCAGGAATTCCCCCACACGTGACACAGTACAACAATAGGATAAATCTCATAGAGAGCAGAAGAGGAGTCGAGTTTTAGAGCTTGGCCAATTGCTGGCGAACCACTGGCCTTGGACATATCTACAGAAACCTGCTGAATCCACTGAGACAGCAGGCTACACCAGAATCTTAGATCTGAGCGTCAGCCTCCATTGATCATTATGACGTCATGCAATTGTGCACAGAAGAAACCACGGACAGCAGTCATGAAATAAAGGAGCACTGCCTTCCTGCCTGACTTATGCTAGAGCTTCATTCAATGTAAAGGTGCTGCTCACAGTGAATAACCCACAGAGAATCAATGCCAAACGATGCAGTCGTCCTCAGCTCTGCAGCTCATCTTGCAGCTCATTATATTGGCTTTACGGCCGACAACTTTATTACTCGATTTGGCTCACTCTCATTGCCGTCATCAGTCTCATTTCCTGACACAGCAGGCAGCTGCTTTAAGCCGATAAACCCAGTGTAGTGCTACCATACGGCAGTCAGACGTATTCAGCGACTATCTGGTGAACATAGTGGAGCAGTTACCAGCTAAAGAGCCAGATAGTTGCCTCAGGAGTTGATGGAGACCAAACCAGAGCTAACATGAGGTTGAGTAATGGACCTATGTTCATTCTCCAGGTGATGAGAAACACAAGCCAAACTCTCTATCTGATGGATGTGTAAATAACCTTTGCAGGCACACCTAATACTAGGTCTTTAATATCTGGGTTTAAGACCACTCCAAGTGCGAGTCAACTTCCTTTTCTGAACAGCCTGAACAACTTAAAGAAGAAGCTCTTTACTGCAGCTACCACTTTGTTTTGGAGTGGCAGGATTCATCGTTCTCTGCAAAGGCCAAGAAACACCCACGTCTTTACCTCCTGCATATTATTCTGCCACAGAAATCTGAACTCTACTTGCACCAAACCTTAGATTGAAAAACTTAATTTAACTTAATTTAATTCGTCCATCAATGTGGCTCATCCTCAGGCTCTGTGTGACTGGCTTCATCAGTTTTTACTGACACTGGAATCTTCTTTATGGAGCTTTTTATTTTACTCTAGCAGTTACTGAACAAACGCTTCACTTTCAAAATTGAAAAAGAAAGGCAATCATACCTTTGTTGTAATTGCTACTACAGTCATAAATTTACTTTAATTCAATTTCAGGCTGACTTTAATTAAAGTACTTAATTTTACAATGACATGCTTTTATATCAATTTGAATCTTCATTTGTGCTTTTACTTTCATCACTATGTATTGATACAAGTGCATACAGTGTATTTATATATTTTATACACATTTTATAGGTATTATTGTACATTGTGTTGTGTAGTTTAGTTCATGTTCATCATATTAAAAAGTTATTAAGTTAAATTATTATTTAGAGTGTCCAGTGTGTGAAGTAGTCCATCAAGCAGACATTGAGTAATTCCTCTCATTGCTCAGATATTTCTGTGTTCATTAACTGGCTTCTACATACAGAATATCTGCAGCCATCAGAGGCTTAATGACATCAGACAGGAAGCTGCGGCCCACCACGTGTTTTCCTCCCCTCCTAACCTACACACCGTACAGATGAATCGCCCTCCTGCCAGAAAACCACCTCCTTTAAACATGAAGGCTCCAGCTGCCTGGCTCCAAATTCCAGATAACGACTGCTGCTCGTAAGCTGCCTGGCAGATTGTTTGCACTCAAAGACATTAGACAGCCAGAGCCCCGATGTCACATCCTGGATCATCACTGTAAACGGCAGGAAAACAAAGAAAATAAAACGCTCCTGCTGTTCCCTGGCTGCGGTTGCCAGGACGATACGGTTGACAGGCCCGTCTCTATTTCCCGTCTTTTTCCTCTGTCTCTCTCTCTCTTTCTCAGTCTGACTGTGCCGTTTCCCTTTGTCCTTTCTTTTTTCTTTCAGGCTGCTTCTCCTTCGCTGCTATTCTTTCACACACACATGCACAATTAGGATCATCATTTACACAGTGTGTACACATGAAGTCAACACACACTGATTGCTAGACTTGCAGTCTGGCGCTTGTTACAGTCATTTGATGAACATTAAATTAAACTGTAACGCTGAACTGAAAGGATATATCATTGGTGTTTTAGTAAAAAAAAAAAGTGAATATCAGAGAGAAGAAATAAAGGTTGTTTTACCACTTTCTGAGTGGAAGTCTACTTTGTACACGAAATACAAACTGAACAGCATGATGCATCAGGGACAGATACACGCTAAATAATCAATGCTATGTGGACTTGTTCAAAATGGGGGAAACGTCTTGTATCAGCATTCATAGGACTAGCGATATGATGTGCACCAGTCAGTAGCACATCACTGGAGTTGATAGCATCTGTCCCCCTGGCTCTTAAATGTCAACCAATGTCATTCCCTGGAAACGCCTTCCTAGAGGCTTGAAAGGAGGGGAATTGAAACAGTAAATCTGTGGATCGTAAAACCGAAACAATTATGTCCTAAAATGCTGTAAAGCTGAGGGAAACTACAGACACAGGTGATTATTTTCTGTAGGTTCTTTAGCACAAGTGCCCCCATTAACATACAAGTAGTCATGTGATCCATTGTTGATATAAGGATATTGACTATAGCAGCTTTAACATTCCCACAAAATTTGATCCAAACCCTAACCTCCAACTATCCTCGGCCTATATCTCAAATCCAACTCCTCACTTTGCAAAGAAACAGTGGGAAAGTTCTTCAAACTGAGCGCTTCATCTCAGTCACTCGAGCCCTGTGAGGTCAGCTGGCTGTCATAATTTTTCTTCTGCAAGCACACACATATTCCCAGCGTGCAACAGTGGACAGATAATAAGAGCTAATAACACGCTGGAGATACGGGCAGCAGCTCATATCCGGCCCAGACTGTGACCCCACATCCGCGCTGAAATATGTGATCAGACAATTTTAAGGGCAAAGCTGTCATCGTCGGCCTCAGACACAGAGGAATTCACTTCACAGATAAGACTTTCACATTCTTTTCCCGTGGAATCTGGGTCAGCTTCAGCTGTGGCCGGCACATATCTTCCATCTATTTCCTTCGGCATTGAGGCTTTACATTTTCCTACAGTCTCATTACAGTGAAGGAGGAGGGGTCGGATGCTGCACTTTACACCTGGCTGTCTTCGAGCAGCCGTAATTGTCTTCCGGGGGCCAATATTGTGGCTTCCTTACATGCAGCGCCACATGAGAATACACAAGCAGAGCTGGAACCATTACTGACTACCCATGTGGTAAATTGTAAAAAATAGCAATAATTAACATTTTATATAAATAAATATCTTGTCGTGTTCTGACTCTGTAGTAGAAAGATCCTCAAGTGCTGAGAAAGTGATGTGTTTAACATTTCTAGTTTGGAATAAACAAGTTTTAAATGAGCAGTGGGCTGTGGCTGCTAATGATTAAGCAGATGAAGTCATTTATAAAAGTCATACTGCATCAACAGAAAGTCTCTGGTAGTGTTTGATTGAGGGGCACTTTGGAGATTGCACAGCAGTGAGCAGTTGCTGTAGAATGAGAGACTGAGTCAAACACATATTTTAAAACACAATAATGGTTAAATAGAAGATAAATAAAATAGGCAGAAGGAGTACTCTATGTGATCCATCAACACTATGATAACTAAGTGTCTCCTGTTCAGAACAACCCTGAAAGAGGATGGGTGTGATTACCAGGCTACTGGGTTTATTGGACCCATTTATACTGGACCCAGGAGCGAGGGATTGATTAACAGAAACTCGAGTGTGTTCACAAAAACAAACAGGTGGCTGTTGCTTGAGTTGTTGCTTCAGTGGTAAGAAGCTGGGTGGTGAGTGGTGAGGCAGGAGACACACAGGCAGAAAACACAAGAAAGCAGGTAACAACTGTAACGTGCAGACAACATTGGAACACAGAGAGAAGAGAGAAGAGTGGAATAGTGATAGAGTGGGAGAGTCAAACAATCTGGCAGCTTGCATGTGAATCAGCAAATTTTTTAAGCTGCCACTGATGAGGTGAATGAGGAGCAGCTGTGTCCACCTGAGGACCACGCCCCCCAGCACATGAGGACCACGCCCCCAGCACATGAGGACCACGCCCCCAGCACATGAAGACCACGCCCCCAGCACCTGAAGAAAAGCCTGAACAATAACAGTGCCACATGGAAAAAACAGAAAAGAAAAACTCTAAACCAAAAAAGAGGAGTCTAAGATAAGACATCCACACCATGACAGCTTTTTCATTAAACTGTGGCTGAAAATGATGCTCATGAGATCAGTGCTACAGAAAACAAATTGCTAAAATGTCCAGTCATTTGACCCATTGTTGACATCAAAAAATATTAGTGCAACTTTAAGAAAAAGAGATTGAATTGATTTCACTTTAAAATGTTAGCTTATGGAAAGAATCTTTGTAAGAGTCTAATTCCTGGAAACTAAGGTATCACTGATGTTTCCTCATTTACTGTTACTGGTGCAGAGCTTGGTGCCACCTGCTCATCTGGAGCCAGTCATCAGGAGTAATTTGGGGTTGGGTATCTTGCCCAAGGACACTTCGACATGTAGACTACAGGGACCACCGACGACCCACCGACCTTCTGATTAGTGGCGGACCGCTCCAACTCCTGAGCCACAGCTGCCCACGTCTAATGCATGAATTAATGAAGGCTGTATCATGAATTTAAACATTACTGAAGCATATGATTTGCACCTTGATGATAAAGTGGCACTGATGAGACTAACTGTAATGTATTACTTCAACCCTTAAACCTGAAGTGTGAAATTTTCATCTCCTCTTCTGGCAAAGAGAATAATTATCCAAGTGTGTGTGTCTCTGTTGCTTCAGCAAAAGTACAAAAATATAGATTTCCTATCACTGCTGAGATTTTTTAAAGACCATGCTCTTATTTTGGTAAAAAACCTTGACACTTGTCATTGGACAGAAGTTGCCATGCAGTAATCCTTGGTGTTCCGAGACTGGGTAAAGTACGAAGGGGGGAGGAGGTAACTGCTCTAACCAAGGAGCCTGGGGTGAAACGAACCTAAATTAATCGTGTCCTTGCAAGTTTCCTCTGCCTAAAATTCCATTGAGATCCTTTATACTTCATTATGCCGCCGTCATTAGCGTTTGATTGGATATTATCTGGCTTTATTCATGGCAGTCATTAGCTCCAGTGTCTGACCTTCTCTCCTTTTCTCTGCTTTCTCTTAGAGGAAATTTCCTGGCTGCGTCTTATTAGCTCGATTATTGGAAAAAACACATAACTCATAGAACCGGGCTCAAGAGCTCTGTGAGACCGTCGATTCATCAATGAAGTATCAGCTTTAAAAATTGATTCGCAGTGCTTTTTTTTCAGTAGGAGGAGATGAAAAAGCCACATCTAAATGATTATATGTATTTAATCATTTCTAGCATCAAGTCAACGTGTCAGGGATGGCGCCTTGTTCGGCCCACTTCAGTTGCACACAGATGTTTGTTCCTTCGATTCTCTGGTAATTTCACAGGAAATGTGGTGTATCCTGTGAATCCCAGTGAATTACCTCACACTGCCTGCAGCACACAGCTCCAATATGGCACCGAGTTGCGAGATTTAGTATTCGCTTCTGCACATTTTAATGAAGCGCGATATGAGCTCGTAATCATGCCACCTACTTTTCTTCCTTTTGTCGCTGTTGGAAAGCTTATGCTACATATTCACAACATCATTTTGTCTGGCTCTAATCTACAGTCATAACATTGCAGTTCCTCCCTATCTTATTGTGGGCTGAGCACTCAAACAAAAAGCTCACATCACTCTCTCTGCACTGAATCACGTTCCCTCCTCTGTCTGCCTCCTCCACCCTCGCTGATACGCTCCTTAAACTAAAGCATATTAGTTGATGAAACACTCTCTCTCCTTTTTTCTCTTATTGTATTTTTTTTTCAGTCTGTGCTTGAAAAATTATCCAATCATGATTCTGATCTTTGCACTAAACTTTTCAACCATCTGATGGAGTACTGCCCCTCAAGTGGCTGAGATACTAATACTCAAAACAGCTACTGTCAATGTTGCACGTGTGTGATAAATGATAAGGATGAAAGTTTCTTCCATAGGAACTGCTGCTGGGTCATTTTTCACCCAGTTGCATAACATGGGGGTAATGATCTTTGAATCTATATTTTCTGAAAAACTGAAACATTAATGAAGTAGCCAATATAGATTTATTGTGTTCAGCCTGCAGGTAATGGAAGTTCTGCATGTTATCCATTTTCCCTCTGTAACATACAGTAGGAGCCCTGCAGAGCAGACGCCCATAGGAAGCTGTATGTACACATTTTACCTGTCATAAACCTGCTTGTTTCAATTATTTAACTCTTAAAGCTTTTACAGTGAAAATAATATTTCCTCACTCCACTTGGTTTTATTTGTTATGAAAAATTAAGCAAATGCAAACAATGCATTTTTAATAGCTATTTTTTCCACGCATGTTACCAGCTGTGTACAATGCACAGCGTGTATAAGGTGTGACACAAGTGCTACCGGCGTTAGAAGATCAAATCCCACTGGAGTTGCACGTGCTCCAGTTCTGTAACGTGCTGTGAATAGAGGAAGTCTCCGTCAAATGGCATTAATTTTTCATGCATGTTGTGAGAACATTTGAAGGAGATTTTACATCATTTTTACTGCATGCGCTGCAATCTCAGTTTTGGTATCTAAAAGAGAGCTAATCCGTTGGGAAAACCACACCAGCTTTGAACGAATTAATGCAGACTGAAGAATCTCAGAGGAGAATGATTGAAGGTGTTGGTTGCTCATGAAACAGTCTGATCATCAGTAGTTTTGAAAAATCACTACTTCTCTAGTTCGATATTTCTTCTCATGTTACACAGCTTTGGATCCAGCTGTCAGAACATGGTGGATGGACCATACAGTTAAGAGGCCAACATTAATAAAATCATGTTAATTAAACAATTTGCTAAGCGGTCCCATTGAATGTGTTCACATTAAGGTTCCTATTTCAGCAGCAACCCACACATCCATTACACTCCTCCAGCATTTGAATTATGGATAGTCAGGAAATTACTACATTTATATTGGGCACAGAGGAGATTAAACGCCTCTGTGGTGTCTGATTTTGTCTATCAAATTTTTCAGGGGAATAAGATATAAATTAAAATTCTATAAAGTGCTGTTAATTCTAATAATTTTGCTCTGTTTTCACCCACTGGTGCTACAACCACCACGTATACCCGCACCTCTATAGGCTATTATGAAATAACATCAGCAACTACAACCATATACATACATAAGATATTCTGTGCTTTTAAAATAAAATAAGATAAAACTTTATTCGTCCCACATTGGGGAAATTCGCAATATACAGCAGCAAAGGGGATAGAAGCAGTTAAATAGTAAAAAGAGCAATTAAAAACAGGGTAAAAAGACGATATTAAAAAATTTACATTAGAAATTCACACAAGATTTGGATTGAATTAAGTATGAGATATGAGTTATTATGTTAGGGGTGGGCGGTTGCGGACTCAAGTGCACACACAAAGTTAAGGTCTTAATTAGTCTTTAATGTAGACAAAAGGAAAACTTAACAAAAACTCACTTCAGAACTGGGTCCAGCAAGGTCAAAAAATCCAGATGCAGAAACAGACATGGCGAGACAACAGGAACAAGAATGATACAAACATACACACGAATAGAGGACAACAATCCGGCAAGGGCAAACTGAAATGAACTGGCTTTTATAAAGTCCTAATGGGTGATAGACTGCAGCTGGGAACACAGGTGATGAGATGAGATGGGAGGGTCTGGTAGGAGAGGTGAGGCAGAGGCGGGGTGAGTGGACAAATACAGAAACCAGAGGTGAAACAATATGGCAGGTGAATAGTTTCAGAACTAAAACATGACAAGACTACAACATTACAAAACAAGACTACAACATGACAAGACTACAACATTACAAAACAAGACTACAACATGACAAGACTAGGAGAATAAGGACATGAACAGTACCAAAGGGATCTAACTATAACAGAGACTGAAACTAAGGCAGAGGACTAAGACAGAACTAAGGCACAGAACCAAAACCTAAAACTAAGACAAAACACAGCAAGACAAATACAAGACAAGGCAAAACAGGGGACTGAGACAGGACAGACTAGAACTGAGACAGATGTGCAAGAAGGCATGGAAAAAAAACTAGAGCTGGACAAAAAACTGAAACTAAACAACGGCCAAACTGGCCTAACTATAACATGTTAAATACTAACTACAAAATATTGCACATTGACTCGGCTCTAGTCACTAGAGTTGAGTGAAATATGAAATACTAAATTCAAAAATATTGCACATCGGATAGAATGAAATATTGCACAGTGAATGGAGCTGACATTAAAAAAAGAGTATTGCACAGATGTAAGGACAAAATGTATAATGTATAGATTTTTGACTATGACATGTGGAACTGCTGCAGCTGGAGTCCTCAGCAAACATATACACTCAATATATACTGTGTATTGAGCCTTGGCTATTTTGTCACGGTTGAGGAGGGGATGCTTAATACAATTTGACTGACCTTTTAACTCCAAGGAAAAACACACATATTACATCAACAAGTCGATATGTGTAAAGTGCAAATCATTTTTTGAGTTCCTCTCGTGCAATGTGCAAATTAAATTAAAGGGTAACTCTACACAAGAGACATTCTCATAATGCAACTCGAGGGTGTCTTTCATTAAGCTGCCAGAAGTTCTTCTCGGGTGGTCGAATAGATTCCAACTCCCTGTGCAGGGTTTGAACTTCTCTCACAAGCTCCTTTTTTTTTCGTTCTTCACACAGCTATTTCTTCACTTTATGCGGCAGTGTGAAGGTCGTCCAGAGAAGACTGAGTCTGAGAATGCGTCACGTCTCCACTTCAAATCAACTGTAAACACATTTGATTCCAGACATGGTCAGACGACACTTTGTACAAACCAGTTCTCTTTGAGCATAAACTCGACCCTGAGACTGTCCTGCCTGTTCAGTGCCTTCATCACTGAAACTCCACACCTTTGGTTTGTCAGCCTTTCTCTTACAAATGTGTTACATTCAAACCCAACCTGAGACAATCATGATGTTATTAGAGTAATTTGTGTAACATCAGTGGAGTGGCCCTTAAGCCAGTGAATAAATAAAGGTAAGAAATAAAATGAGGCTACAACTGGAACTGTGCTATTTCAACTGCAATGACTATATTTGTTGCCATCATCATTATTAAAATCATATTATTCAGTAAAATGACCACTTAGCCAGCTCGCTGCTAATCGGAATGTGGTTTTCTCTAATGGACTGACGACACCTGCAACACTCTCCAAATGTCACCGTCTTGACCTGAGAAAAGCACCTCGTGACGACGAGCTGCGAGGGAAGCTTAAATTAGTCCCGGTGGGATCCATCACTACCTGCAGCTGATTCAACACCTGCCACTGGCCTGTTGAGTCTGGAAGCACGGAGCCTGTTGCGAAAGGCTCCTGGTGTCCTGACTGCCGCTCTTCATGCTCTTCAAAACTCTTCATATCAAATGTCTTTCCACTTGGAAACAACAAGTGCACAAAAACAAGGTTTTAAACGGTTTGGCTTTTCTTTTTTTTTTTCACTTGGCCATTGAAATGGCTTGTAAGAGGATTTTTTGCGAAAATGCGATTTGTTGACTCACTAAGAGGTTATTTGTCATCCTTAAATCCTTCTGATGTAACACTACTTTTCATTTTTCGCCCAAACTGCCTCTTCATTTTAGATTCCAAAAAAGATTTGATCAGATCCCCAGACGGGAGCCAAACATGATGAAAATAGATCCTAAACAAGTCGAATATGAGTATTACTGTGATATTCACTTGTAGGGATAAAAGAAAACACTCATCCTCCGAAGTGAAACATTTGATTTCAAACCAAGTGTTACCTTCACTGCTCTACTTAAAATTCATCCTGCGTCTAATGGAGCGGAAGAAATAAATAAAAATCAATAAATAAAAAGTTAATATTCAGACAGTGGTGGCATGGACGGCCACTTTAACAAGCCTCTTGGAAATTATTTCACACACCTACACGAATCAAAAAACAAAGGGAGGACGGAGGAATGTGGGTCACGATGGGCTCGGGGCGAGTTGGCAAACCTTCTGATTTCTGTGACGCTAATCCGGGCTGACTGGGGGCTTCATCGCTGAGCCCAAACTCCCCTCCCGTCTGAGCCGATAAGGATCAATTCTTGGGTGAATCTGCCGTTTGCGAGACTGTTGGTTGCTGTAACGAGGTGCAGGGCAAGTTCCGTTTTTTAACAAGATGAACAGGGATCAGGTTGACGTGCGTACAGCCTGCTGAAGTGTCAATTCAGACCTGAACTCTGGCACCTCTTTGGAAAAGTGTGGACTGAGTTTTTTAGTGTCAACACAGAACAATTTTTTTGTATAGAGCTCCAATTATGGCAGTTTAAACTTGCTGCCACATGACTACCTCATACCTTATTTTCACAATATCATTTATTACTCTTCCATCAGATTAAACTAGGATATTCTCTCCCTTACCTCTGCTGGTATCCAGCCATCCAGATAGAACAGGGCTGTCAAACTCAATCACTGAGGGGGGCGTTTTAAAAGGGGCGTTCCCTCACACACCTAAGGTATCTAAAGGCACACATCTCTAATGTGGACAATATGGAAATGGTCAGTAGTATATAAGCTATTAATAGAATCATCTCAGGCCTTCAGTTTGACACATCTGCTCTGTATAATCCACAAGACACATTTTACTCTTTTTACTTGTGTTTTTTAAAATTAATCAGAAAGACGTTTCAAAGAAAACTGTCTATTATATGTTTAGTCAGACAATGCTTATCTTTTTTAAAACAGTATTTCTTGATTTTTTTTGTCACCTCGAAGCAGTGAAACAAGCTTTGAACCAGGGCTGACAAAAGGCCAAAAATGCCGCCTGAAAGACGCTAAAATGCTGCAGCAAATGGAGGAGAACAGTGATAAACCCTTTCAAATTAAACAATTCATTCGACCAGTTGTTGGTGAAAAAATGTTTATTAATGCAGCTTTAAATGTTTAAAAACACAAACAAAATTCCATTCACTCCACATATTGTATGGTCATGGTGACAGAAATCTCAGAGACTGATGCATCAAATTCTAAGAACATAAAACTAAATCTCTCTGCTTGCCTAGATACGATGAGTGAGGGGAAAAGTATTATTTTTGTTATTTGAATGAAAACGACCCCTTGAAGAGAATTCCACCGCATTTCAGCTCATCAAATCATTTTTTGTCATTTTGGTCCGACTAAACACGAGTCTGTGCTTCTGAACATTTTGAAGGCCTCCACTTGACAGCAACACAGTACGCTGCTTTATGTCTCACCTTGAATTGCGCCTGTGCTTTTTATGAAGCAACATTCCCATGGTGATATTTGACTAGCATAATTTGAAGAGGCTGTTTCACAGACGCTGCTTGATTGGGCAAAACATCAAAGTTCAGACCATTTCACACACATGACTGAGTGAGAATGATTCGCTCCACAGTGCAGAGACACGTGGTTAAAAATAACAAGGGTCACTGTTATGGCAATATTCACAATGCATGTTCTGTATAATAACCATCAATGTCTGGCAGCTTATCAAATCGAGTGAGAGTATTCCTCTCAGCCCAATTTAAAACACCACCCACATTTATATGATCTTTGTGATCTTTGCGGCAACAATTCCCCACGTTAACAGTAAAATTTCCATATATACTCTGAACATGAAAAACAGACTGCACTTACAGTTGAGACGTAATTGAAATTCTGCCCACAGAGGGGCTGCATTTTCGGCTTCAGACCAAACACCCAAACCCTACAGTTCATAACTACTTCACAAGAATCACAGTACTTCACATCAAATGGATTTTCTCATTGTGTACTGAAACAAGACAGTGAAAAAAAAAACACTTGGGTTCAGACTGCAAGAATACAGGAATGCAAAATGTAATGTCCTACGCCATGTGAGCGGGGTCTGTGAGGGTCTGTCCCACTGTCCTACTTCCATTCTTGAGAATTCCCTCAGTAGTCACATGACCTAAGTTCATTGCTGGTGTTTTTGGGACACTGATATCCGAGTCCTCCGCCTGCGGCTCTAAGAAAGCCACCCTCTTTCCGTTTGACCGCCGCTGTCCCGACTCCACCTCTCTGGGGTCCGAGCAGAGGATGATGGCTCGTCCCCCGCACCCTCTCGCTCCCCCGCCCCGGCTCTCCCGGCATCGGCAGGGAGTGAGGTAGAGGTAGAGCAGCACCAGTATGATGCTGACCACACAGGAAGCCAGGGTGGTGAACGCTGTGTTGAAATGCTCGGCGCCGCTGCGGTGCACCAAACCACTGGTGGAGGTAGTGCTTAGGTTTCCGACCACCACGCTGACCTCCAGAGACTCACTGGGATCATAGTGTCGCCTGCGGATCACGCACCCATACATACCAGAATCCTCCATCAGGGCTGATCGGATTTCAAGGGTGCCATTAGGGAAAACTATTAGGTGGGCGTTTGGATCAATGGATGATGAATTCACCACAGTTGTAGGAGTAACCCAGAAGACCACCAGCCCCTCCTGGGCTGGAGAAGCCAACCCTGGACATGGCAGTCTTAAATGTGTACCAGGCTCTACTTGATAAGTCTGTGCCTCAAGGGGCATATCTGTCACGACCTGCTGGCTACATTCAGACCCTGGTCCTGAATCGTCTCTACATGGGTATTCACCTCTGAACTCCACCAGGGGGCGGTACTGTTTCCACATCCAGTACTCCAGCAAGGCGAGTAAAGCACAGTCACACACCAAAGGGTTTTCCTGCAAATAAATTCCACCTTGCTGGGAGAGGGACAGCAGATCCTGGACAGGCACCTTGGAGAGCCTGTTGTATGATAGATCGAGAAAGGTCAGATTATGAGGCCCTCCGGGCTCCCAGTAAAGCCCCAGGGGGAAGGCCATCAATCTGTTCCCAGAGAGGTAGAGCCTCTCCAGGCTGTGAAGACCACCGAAGGCCCCGGGGTTAATCTCAATGATCTGGTTGCCAAAAACCAGCAACTCTTTCAGTTCCTTCAACCCAGAGAAGATGGACGAGTTCAGCGCTGTCAGTCGGTTGGAGGAGAGGTCCAGGTGGAGGAGATGTGGCATCACAGCGAAGGCATTCAACTCAATGTGATTTATGGAGTTTCGACTGAGAACCAGTGTAGCGAGCCGCTCAAACGGTCGGGAAATCCAGTCCACAGGCAGAACAGTGAGGGCATTGTGGCTCAGGTCCAACCGTGTGGCATAGCTGGGGAGATCAAAGGGCAGAGCAGACAGATTGCGGCCGCTGCAGGAAATTATATCACTGGCACAAAGGCAGTGGGGTGGGCAAGTGGCCACAGAGGGAGAGAAGCCAAGACACAGGAAGAGCAGCAAGGCTGCAGTGACGGGGTTGCAACAGCTGCCTCCGACATTGGTCTTGCCCAAAAGCTGTGACGCAGCGGGACGCATCCTGGTGCTCCCTCACGGCGGGATCTCAGGTTACTTTCTCACTGGGTGTAGACATGTCAGGGTCACAAGCCTCTGGTAGCGGATGACTGCTATGAACTGAGGGGGGGCACAGAAAGAGAGGAAACAAGGAAAAGAGAGTGAGGAAATGAATGTTTTTTGTTTCGTTTTATAGGAGTGATAATCTACTGCTGCTAATGACATTAAATGTTCCCAATGAACAGTCAATTAAAACACACAGTAAGATTACATGAGAACATGTGATACAAATACATGCATGTAACTATAAAATTACATGATAATCCAGGTTTAAATACAACACTGATGCTGACATCATCTGCACACGACAACTGTTAGTAAGTGCTGGAACGAGTGTAATTTAATCCATACATGCTGGTAATCCATACTACTCCCACATAATTCCCACCAGTGCAGCACAAGGTGATTACTTTGTGCTGTAGCTCACAACAACTTTTTTACTGTTTAACTTTTTTTCTTGACAAATTTCTTTTTGACCTCAACCCTGACATTTCTCTTATCATCTCTCTTATATTATAGTATTGCAGTCTATTGGAGTACTCAATATATCTATATAAGACATAATATATATAAGACTATTGCACAAAAATGAAAACTCCTGCAGTATTTATAGTATAGTAAAATTACACAACTCTATTATTCAAAATTTTCATAAGCAGTTTTTTCCTCCATCAGACTGTTAAAAGTGCTGCAAAAGCCAAATAGATTAATAGAAAACAGTGGGTCATAAGTGAAGTTTAGAGCAAATCAATAGCAGATAAAATGATACTGAGAAGAAAAGAGTGAAGTTTACAGATGTGAGCATTAAAACAGCTCATTACAGGATGAAATGTAGAAACTGGTTGTGAGTGAAAGATGAACTATTCTGTGTTATAAACATGATCCTCCTGTGCCTGCTCCTCACACATGATCCGGCTCAGGAGAGAGATAACAACAACAACAACAAAAAGCAGAACAAACCCAGCTCACCTTCACGCCCACACTGCTGCCTCTTCAAACCACCATCTGCCTTTGCCTTCGCATCCAGACGCGATGTCCGGATGCGATGCGAGTTCTATAAAATCCTACGGTCTGTGAAGGCACCTCCGCTCCGCGTGTGGAGAGAAGCGCCTCGGAGCGCGAGGAGGAAACGCAGCTGAACCGCTCACCTGCGGGTCGGGTTGCACGTCGTCCGTGGGAGGGGTCGTCCTGAGAGGAAAACACGACGGCAGCCAATGCACTCGTAACATGAGAGTGGGTGCTGCCAGAAGGAGGAGAGAGAGAGAGGGAGAGAGAGGGGTGAGGAGGAGAGAGAGGCTGCAGCATCAGCACCACAAACTCTGATGCTTCTGAGTGTGTGTGAAAGCATCAATGGCCATAAATAATCAGAAAGTTTGAGAATGCACAAACAGTTTGAAATATAAGAAGTTATGGTGGAAAAAAAGAGGAAATATTTAATAGTTTGCTTGATTTCTAGGTCGGCAATCAAATTTAAGCAAATTCATGCAACTTGACTCATTTGTATAAAAGGTCAGATTTCAAGGTCTCTACCTGCCATTGACGTGTGTGTTCAGATGACACCCAGGTGGATTTAAACTGCTGCTATAAATATGGCTGTGTCTCAAGCTTCCAGCGCATCATCGAAGCAGCCCTGTGATGGTGGGAAACCTCAGAACTAAGTGAAAGTGTCAGAAGTCAAATTGCTTTTCTCAGCGTTAAAAATCATGGCTAGACTAAAAGTTTGGCTCGACTGTAAAACACTTTTGCAGAAACTGGATCAGTTGCATCCAAAGCACGATCCGGCAGATCAAAAGTGACCACGGCGTCAGAAGTGCATCAAGCTTAGCTCCCTGAGCAGATGGTCATATAAAGGTGTGTGTGGCTGGTGGCGCTTTCAAACCTGCTCAACCTGAAAATGTATTTATGAAAATGCTGTAGAAGCATCTGTTAATTAACTTGAATACATATAAATATATAGAAAGAAGTTGGAGTTGAAGCATTGATTTAAGTTAATAGATGCTTACTTGTCTTGTATTCACATTAATAAGACTGATACTTAGTCTTAAAGCACGCCATTGTTTTTAGTGGTGGCCAGTTTGTCAGGATATCTGTGCTTATACTACTTCAAGTATGATCATTCTTTCTTTTATTTGTCTGTTGCAATGATAAATAGCTTTAAATTCTGGCTTTAAGAGTAATAGATTACTTCCAAACATGATGTTATCCTTTCTGTTTGAGATTGATATCAGTCATTTTATATAACCCTCCTTTTTTGACATGTTAGTATGTTTGGACTGTTATGCCTCAGTGAAACATGACTAAATCATAAAATACTACTTTGTTTCCCCTCAATCACCTGAAACACAGAAACGAAAGCTTGAATCACCAGGAATAATTCCTCAAATGTCTCTCTTTAAATTCAGATCATATTCACTTCACCATCAGTGGTGTTTGAGTATTATCTTCGGGGATTGTTTGACTCCTCTGCAATTAGTCCTTGAAGTCTCAAGATCTGACAGAAGCATCTGTGTTTACGTGTGTGTGTGTGTGTGTGTGTGTGTGTGTGTGTGTGTGTGTGCGTGTGTGAGTCTATGTCAGTTTAAAAGAAGGAGCTCATTTGCAAAAGCAGATAAAAGCCATTTTAAAATGAACAAACCAACACCAGTTGACTCATAATTCCTGGGGAGCACAAAAACATAATTTAGGAAAATAAATCAAACCAGAGATATCTCTCTTAACAAATGATCTCTTCAAAGGTTTCAATGTTGTTCTTGCAAGCTGCACAACTCCTGCAGAGATTCCGCCTATGGTTTACTACAGCGTTTTGCCGTTAATGGTGCCTTGGCAAAGAGTGGCCGGTTTAATTAGAGATAACATCGTTGCAATTAAACATCTGTGACCTTGAACATGTCTTTTTCCTCTGCTCTCCGCGGCGGCTGGGTTGCACTGTGCCGCTAAAGGTCCATAAGAAGAACGAGGAAGCGAACACTGCTGCAGCTCACAGAAACTCCCTGTGCTTTACTTGTAGAAAGAAGAAGAAGCATTTTAGGCTTTGCTTGCTGATGCAGAATATTTCAGATGGCGTTAAGCTGTGCAAAGGGTTTACATAATCCCCCTCATATTTCAAAATACTGTTTATCCTTGTAGTGTTGGAACACAAAAATTTACTCTGCCGCCGTATTTATTCACTTAATGTGGCCACATGTTTCCCATTAAAATCACATGAAACTTTTTTTTTGTGTCTAAAATGCTTTCTATCTGTGCATCAGTAGCTGTTTGTGTGTGTGTGTGTGTGTGTGTGTGTGTGTGTGTGTGTGTGTGTGTGTCGTTTTGCAACTAGCAGATGGCGTCTTTCATATCACATGAAAGTATTCTTCCACCTAATCAGTTCGTCAAGGTTGTAAGCTGCGCGCTCGAAGCTCCATCAGCTGTTTTTTTCTTCTTCATCTTCTTCTTCTTCCCTTTTGCATTCTTGTTCAGTCTTGTTGATTCTCGCATTCGGTTCAATACCGCACCAACAGAAAGGGGAAAAACATCAATTGAATCCTCCTTTCAGCCGATGAGTCAATTCCATTAGCTGAGAGAGGTGAGAATGAGGCCTGATGTCTTCCAATCCTGACTTCAGCGTAATCACAATGCACTCGTAATTATGAGCTTTCCACCCGGGACACCGTGACGGACAAATCACTGTATGTTTCCATGGTGCCGGCCATCAAAGGGGAGGGCCTCCGGGAATGTTACCAGAGGGTCCATCTTCTCTCCAGGGTCACACAGTCGTGAGGTTGATATGAAAGGGACGGACCGACCAACATGTTTCTAATTCCTCATTTTCAAAAATCATTCAGCAGCGTAGAAGGACGGCGATGCCTGTGAATAGAAAATGATCATACTCTTTATAAATGCACTTCAGCCCTTCATCTTGCTATAATAAAGGCATCTTGTGACTTTGACTCCTACAGCTCAGCATCCAGTGGTGCTTGCTGTTCAATGCATGTAATTGCATCTATTTTGCATCCCAGGTGTAAAGCAGCCAATGAAAGAACACCAGCAGGGCTCTGAGCGCTCACTGACTTTGCACTTCTTTTAATGCAGTTTCCATTTCAAAAATAGATATTGTATGTTCGTCAATTATAGTGCCACTTTTGCCATTTCAAGGAGCGTTCGATGTTGTGGGAAATAAGAGTAGTCGCCTTCTTGCCGGGAGTGAGACGATTAGACCGACTCCACTCTCGTACGTGTCTGTTAAATATGAAGCCACAGGCAGAGGAAGGTTACATGAGAGCCTAGGGAAACAGCTTGGCTCAATGACAATGTGTGGTTTTATGTAAAGTCATTCCCATGTTCCCCAGTTCTACATATGTGCTTTTCCAGGGTCCAGTGTTCTCCAGCTCTAGGGTTAGAGTTAGGTTATTTGACTGAACACAACAGGAGGCTTAATATGCTTCTGTTTTATACCAGTGGAGACTGCAGGTAGAGTTTTGACGAATTGAACTAACAAGATGTAATGTTTTAATGATTGATCTTTAAAGTTGCTGGTCGGTGGATTTTGTTACCCTGGGTTAGAGTAGCTGTTTCCCTCAATTCCAGTCTTCATATTCATGTTGGCAAACAAGCTGCTGGCTGTCACTTTATATTTGACACATCAGCATTAGAGTAGTAATAATGTTTTCATCTAACTTTCAGCGAGAAGATAAGTATATATATTCCAAAAAACTATTTTCCAAGGTAGACAATTAAAAAACATATATGTCTTGTCAAATATGTTTTAAGATCTGTACTTTGCTACTTAAGCGAGTCAGGTTTTCATTCATGTTTGTTTTCTGTGCTCACACACAAGCACAATCATTTGACACCAAATAGGATAGAAAATTATACCCACTCTTGGTTTTGTTAAGGCTGACAAAAGCAGCAAGCACTTTTTCTAAGTAATGTCATGGCAAAGCATTTACAGCTTTGAGGTTTCTGGTGCGGAAAATTATAAAGTTCGCTGCAGTCGGCAGAGGGAGGCAGCAACATTTGAGGGCTACACAGTTAATGGTGCGACGGTCAAATTTTATTTTTCATACTCATCAACACACACAGTATTTGAGAATGTGTAAATATTGTATTTAGAGCAGCTGCTGTTCAAAAAAAATGCTGTCGCCGATGTTTCCTGTTATTCACTGCGACAGATCACAGCCATCAAATGAGCATCTGCCAGCATCAACTGTCTCCATTTGCAGCAATTGAACTTTAAGGACCGAGCATCCACAACTGGACTGTGATTTTAAACACCCGGCGAGAGTGAATAAAAGCCACTGATGGAGAGGGAGATCCATCAATCCATCGTCTGAGTGCAAACACGGGTGAGGGATTTCACGAGCGGATCATGTGTCATTTGACAACATTTCCATTTAAAAGCAGACATGAAATTATGCAAGCTTCGCACAGGTGTTGCTAAGTCTCACTGATCGTGATTGGAAAATGAAACCAGGAGAAAAAGTCGCACTGCGTACTTTCTGTGTGGCGACTCTTGGTCCAGGCTGCACAGGGCTTCATCTGCTGTGTGTGCTGCTGTTAATGATGACCCCTCACACGCTGGGGGCTGTGACAGGGCGGACGAGCTTCAAGAGTGGTTTTAATGGAAGAAATTGAATCCTACAGTTTCCATTATGCAGTAGAACAGCATTTTTCATTAAACTGTGCCTATGTTCAAACGTCATGTTACCAGTTGTTAGGCAGTCTATTACCAGCCCAGTCTCTTCAATCTGCATACAAATAACACGACTTTAGATTGTACATTATAAAGTCTAATTCTGCATACATGTGAGATTACATACAGGGCAGTGCATATGTGATGTAGTATAAAGAATGAGAAAGTCTGAGGAGGCTACCGGTTTGGGTTCAAGGATGGGTCAAAAAATACAGGACTTTCACTCAGAAGACTGGTGTTCATGTCCCAAACCAAAAGTGGACTTGTTTCAACAGTTGACCTTAGGTTAACAGATGAAACATTTTTAACTTATGTCACTCATGTAATATGCAAACCTTGATCTTTACCTAAACCTAAATAGGTTTTGTTGCATTTGACCATTTCACCTTAACCACTTTTTTTTGCTATGAAGACAAAAGATGGATGATGACAAAGGTCACATAGTCCTGGTCTAATCTCATGGACTTTAGATCTGCTCTAAACAGAAGTTCATAGGAAGGATCCATTATCTTTAATTTTCCTTCTACTTTTACTCCACTACACTTCAGGGGCAATTATTGTGCTTTTCATTCCACTATAATTACTGTATTTTATAACTTAAGCAAGTTATGTTGCAGATTCAGATTGTTAATCAAAATATATCAGCAGATGAAGTATGATGTAATATTATGGATCAGACAATTCCCAGTGTGAAACTTACAAGTTAGCCAACTATATGTATAGCAACAAAATGATGCTAACACTTTTGTACTTTTACTTTAGTAAATTTTGAATTCAAATTTTGAATCAGGACTTTTACTTGTAACAGAGTATTTCTACACTGTAGTATTGTTCATTTTACTCAATGTTAATACATTCACATAAACATGCACAACAAGCAAGCAACTGCTCAGTGTGAGTTGAGAAAGACGTGTGGTCAATAGTGCAAAAGAAAGAAGGCAATCAGTTGCATTCAACAAAACATGTGTCATATAATATATCCAGGGAGATGGTAGATGAGTTCTTCCTTAAATGGCCAGTCTTCACAGAATCTCATTTGACCTCCTACAGGGTTCTCGACACCTGGCTGTGAGTGCTCGATAGACTTCACTGCTAAAAACATCAAGACACACAGGAATCACAGCCTCAAATGCTTGTCCATACAAACACAGCAAAAACACTCACACCACACCAGTAAGTGAGCACTGCTCCACTGACTTGAATGTTTGGTGAGGGCGTTGCACTGCCAGGAGCAGCCTGCTGTCAGCTGATGATATTGTAGAGAGAAGTGAAAGCACAGTGCTTTGGAGTGGTTCTGGGAGGCTGGATTGTACTGTTCCAGTCTGTGGTCGTGGGCAGGACTTAAACCAAACACCAGCTACCGAGAGAGTGCCCACCTGATGAAGCCTGCACAAATTCAGCCTGATACCACGGTCCTTTATTTGGTGAGACAGGTCAAGGGACATAATTCAAGAAAAGTTTCTGTAGCTAATTAGCGGCTATTAGTCAGACTGGTGGAAGTGAGTGGGCCATGGCATTCAGATTAATGTGCCTATCAAGCCGATGGGGTCTGCCGCCGCAGTGAAACCTGAGCAGATAGAAAGTCGATATAAGGCTGCTTCTTATTATGAGAGCTAAGTGAGAGTAGGAGTTAAAGGCATCTTAAAAGGTTTGTTGTGTCAGAGCTGGAGAGAGGTGTCACCTGCCCTGTAGATTTATGACAGCACCACCTGATGACGGGTCGGAAACATGAACACTGAGCTTCCATATGGATGCTCACATAACTGCAGGCACATTTTTGAGGTGTGACAATTAGAAAGGACTAAGACTGGGGTTTTTAAAAAGGTTAAGCAAATGTATACAAATGAGGAGTTTCAACATCAAGTAAAGAAAAAAATCATGTCTGGAGCGATGTATACATTCCTCCTCATTCACCCTTATTCACAATCCCTTCATTCTTCCTCAACAATGCCGCTTTTGTTTCACCTGTTCCACCCATTGTTCAGATGATGTAACAGCCCTCGCATGTTTCAGTCTCTCGGTGCCTATAGGCGCTCCATGTTATGTCTGTGTTCATACACCAAACGCTCCTGTTTTGCACTAGAAACACTGGTGTTACGACCTCCACACATCTCTCCTCAGTTCAAAAGCTGCCTACCACCTCCTCTCTGCGAGTGTGGGTAAGATAATGTGTGGGTTTAAATAATGCATGTAACACATCGCGGGACCCCTTGTGACATTAAAAACTGCTTTGTAGTATTGGAGTGTCTAAACCCACATTTTCACTGTGGATGATGAAGAAGAGAAATTTCGCTGCAGCGCTGAGGTTTTTTTTTTTTTATTAGTAGCATTAATATGATTTAGTAACCTCATTTAGTTGTAACATTAAAAGTATTATACTGTGCCTGTTTCACTCATTGAAACCCCGACACACAATAACCACAATAACTGCAGTAGCATGGCAACCAGTAGCAAACTGGTTTTCATGTGACCTTTGACCCTTTTCCAACGGGATGCATCATTTGAGCGTAACCTAAAACCAGTAGGTTAAAAATTTAACCCAGTTCCCACCCACGGTGTTATTTACTGTATGAGCCTGTGTTAACAGCAAAGACAGACGCATGTCATGTGACATTTTGTTGAATTTATCAATATATTCTCATGAGCTAACTTTCAGCTCAGATGAGATTTCATACACTAAATGTTAAAAACATAATAAGTCAGGTACTGATGGTGTACTGAAACTGAAAGCGGTGTTGATGCCAGCTTTGCATCATTTTATGTGTTGTACAAAACAGTAAAACAATTACCAACATAGAGTACTGGTAAATGTCATATATGTCACAGTAGTATTGGACTGAGATATGACTTGATTAGAAGTGTTAATAATCGATAATTACAGCCATTATTTAAAGTGGCCAACTGGTATTTTTTAGCACTTAACACTTGAATATCTTGCAGCTGAGAGTATTCAGTTATAAAATCACACTAACAGCATATAAAATGTTTTCCCAAGGATTTATTACTTTAGCTTTTATCGTTCAGTTTCTATTTCTGTGATTAATTGCAATATTCAACAAGTATTTATCAACACCACACTCAAGATCAAGTGGTTTCAGTATGCACTTTTTTTTATCTCCCACCTCTTGAAAATGCAGAACAACAAAAACAGGATAATGATGTCAAGAAAAGAAACTGTTTTATTGAATCAGAAATCAGTCAGCAATTGAAGAGAAGGACAGAGTTCTTAGCTGAACTGGTGCGTTTGGATTCGTCATATTTCTCGTATTGATTATGTCAAAGGTGCTTTCACACATACTTACTATAATAAGACTACAAAGGAAACAGGAAATTCATCTTCTGACACCTCGGCAGCTAATTTAACCAATGTCGCTCTCTGGTAAATAAGAGCGATGAGTGAGTGATAATGATTTGTTTGAAGGCATAGCAGCAGTTCTGGTGTCACATTGTTGGTGAGCCCAATTAATCTAACTCTCTTATTCGCATTAAAAGCTGGATTTGTATCAGCATTTCAATTTGTCAATTTGTTGAATGTGAAATTGAAAAGTGTGGCTGAAGGTGTTTGATTGATTTTGGAGCAGGATGTGTGTGTCTCTGTCAACTAAAGCCACACACTCCTCAGGCTCTGGAAAACACTCTGACGAGATAAAAGAGATTGATTTCAGAGAGATGAGAGCATGTTGGAAACCTTGTGTAATGTTGATCAAAAATGTGAAATCATCTTATCTTACTAGATTTCAGCATTGAGACACAATTATTTTCATGATTTCAAAATTAAACCAACCTAAAAAACCTGCTGTTGAGAATCATGAGAAAGTTTCAGAGTGACAGAGACTGAGGTCAGTGTAACTATAGTAACTCACTCACACCTGTGTGTGCAGGTGAGAGAGGAGGGGGAGGATGTGCTGCTGATACTCTGCAGCCTGCACGGGAATAAATTACATAATACATTTGTGTGTATTTCTCACTTTCCCCCCTGATGGGCTTAATAACTTGCTGCTTTATCTGTGCAATCAAGTATACATTTATTTTTCACTGCATGAGAAACTGGACATGTGGCGTGAAAAGTGTCAGTCTGGGGAGTCTCACGGTCAAGGCCCTGACACATATATAGAAAACAGCTAAAAATAAAGTACAGTCATCCCAACCAACCATCACCAAAATGACAGCACTTAATCTTACAGTTAATGACGCTAACATTAGTTTCCCCCACATGATTTTCGATCCAACATTACTTTGATGCCACAGTTTGAAATTCAGCATTTTAGCGTCTTTTATTGAACCGTGGATCTGGTTGTTTGGGGATAAGTAGAAGAAGACAGACAAAAGAAAGAGCTGCAACATCAGAGACAGAGAGCTAAGAAGAAACACCCGCTCGCTCAGGGTTTGATTGACAGGTGCTCTTCTGCAATGTTCAGTGCACAAACAGCACATAGTCATGAAATAACATTAATGCAGTAAAAATACTGTAGTTTATGTTTCATATGTTTCACATTCCTCTTATGTTCTGGTCCAGAGTGATTCAGTGGAATAATATAAAATGTTCACATCCCCAGTATAATGCAATGAAAATAACACAAAAAAAATCCTTTGATCATTTACTTCACTTTAATGACGTGTAAAAAGAGCAGCTGGAAGAACTACAATTTGATTAGAAATGAAAATGTCTCTCCAGTAGTACGGCTCATTTCAGTATCTTCCTGCTGCTGCTGCACATGTCGAATCATTAGACAGATTTAGGTCTTTGTGATGGCAGCTAACAAGGACAGCCTTTACTCTCTATATGATGTGTACAGTATTTCCCAGGGAGAAACGTACGGCTCTTATCCTCCAGTCCAGCACCAATTAAAGAAATGAGAAGAGCTATGTTTTCTGTGACGACAGCCTGAGATGAAAAAATTACCCGAATGTGAGAGGACGCTGGTATTAACACCAGGACTATCCCTGACCTCTCTCTGGACCCACAATGCTTTGGTGTGGTAACCAGCTGACCCTTGTCTGTTGCCGTCATAAAATACTCCAAACTGGAGGGATTGTTGCTGTCATATCTCTCCGACAGGAAACAGTTTGTCACCATGTCACCTCATCCAATCTACTCTGTGAATTTCCCCACTGTGGGACGAATAAAGAAATATCTTATCTTATCTCAAAGTAGATAACAATAAATCTGAGTTCATGGTTGTGATTCCTAAGGTGATCCCCTGGAGGGCTGGACATCTTCCCCTGAAGTCTGCATGGTTAGTGTTAGATATCTTAGTTACTGCTGTCATTCTGGCAATCATTGCTTCATTTATTTTCTGTTCTTGTGCTAGTTGTTTTAAGTAAGCATTTTGGCTTAATGCAATCCTTTTCAATCACTGGATTACCATCAGGAACAACATACAAGTCTCAAAATATCTCAGATGTGGAGATATTTTTGAATAAATCAATGTGGATGAATTTACTCAAACTTACTTTTGTTGTCTCAATTCAAGAAGCTAAACCTCTAAAGACAAGACCTGTGAGACAAGTGGTCAGTGTTTAAAGTAAAATCTGCCACTACTATTATTACTGTGGAGAAACAGTGCTCTCAGGTGGACACATGTGGTACTTCACCTCACTGCTTATTTGTGTATGTGTACACACTGGGCAGGCATATCTTTATATTTGATGTCTTTTAAATTATGTCTGAATTAATATCTGTAATTTGCTTTTAAATGTTGACAGTGGTGGATACATGTATTTCCATTTTATACTACATCTCGGAGTCAAATATTGAACTTCCTCCTCCATTACATTTGTCTAACTGCTTTAGTTACTGGTTACTTTTCAGATTGCAATTCTCTTTTTCATTGTTCAGTGAAAACCATGTCTCTTAAAATATAGTTATTTTGAATCTGAGTGTTTGTGATAAAATGAAGGATTAAGTGTTCCTTCACGGGTTGAGAACATTCTCCTACTTCTTAAGCTAAATTAACAATTTTTAAAAACTCTCTGCATCACCTGAAAATGCATTATTACAGAACTGAAAACAGTGCTGTTTTTCTGAGCTCCTGAAAGCTGATTTTTAAAGACAGCAACACTACAAACAAACTGTATGATGATGGTATAGAACATGATGCATTGCTGAGATTAAACTACCCAACACTCTATAAAACCATTAAAACAAGCTCAACCTCAAACATCCACATCAGTAAAATGCAACATGCACGTTAATGCAGCAGCAATATTAATCACACCGTTAATTGTTATATAAAACAGTTTTTCATTAAAAATCAATAAGATAGAGAGAAAAGTCAACAGATCTGTAGGTGTCTTTGCAAGACTTTTCTTTTGGATTTCATAACAGTGTTCAAGTTCCAAATTGCAGCAAATGTTTGAAATCAATTGCTCCAATACCCAGAAATGCTCTAATGCACACACAGCATGTTTAATGAAGCCTACACTGATGTTGAAGCCAGCCCAACCTTTCGAATCTGATGTTGATCACATGACTTTTGACGACAGTATCAGGCGTGATTCAGAGATGAGCACTACATACAAGTCACCACTCCCCTTACTGCCGCTCATCAACAGCACTGTGTCTGCTGTGGAAACCTTCATGTTTCTGTGACCCACAGTCTCCCAGGACCTAAAGTGACTGTCCAACATCAACCTCCTGATCAAAAGCCCCGGAAGAGGACAGAGTTCAACCTGCCTCAGGAGCTGCTGATATGGTTCCACACTGCACTAATCCAATCTGCTCTCTGTGCATCCATCACTGTCTGGTTATGATCAGGCACCAAACAGGACAAGAACAGGCTGCAACAGACAGTCAGGACAGCCCTGGACATACAGGACACATGTCTCATAATCATACAAGGATATGTAAAAGAGAAGTTTGAGATTTTGATTTATTTTATCATGGGAAAAAAAATCATATTACTTATTCAACCACCTGTATTATTTATTGTCAGTTTCTGGGCTCCGTATTTCTACACAGTGTGAGTGTTATGATAAGAGGAATCACTTTTAATGCAAAAAGTAAAAGATTTATTAAAGGGTTTTTTTTTAAGTTTATTAGAAATGTGATTGACCATTTCATGACGTTTCAATATAAGACTGTCCAGCAGCGAACCAGAGGAACACAATGAGAGCTCTTAGGACAACAGCATAATCAAACCTGCTCTTATAATCTATAATATAATCTTATTCCCAGGCACAGAATCATATTACTGCAGCTCTGCTACATGAGGAGGGACACACTCATCATTCAACAGAGGGTAAAAACCATTTGTCAGTAATGCAGTAGAAAAAACAAACGCACTTTACAGGTTGTTAATCTACTCATTAGTGACTCTGCATGATTGAGTCTTTTATGACATAAAACTCATTCACACATTTTTATATAAAATCTGTTTTTTTTCTGCCAGACACGTTCAACTTATTTACTGTTAGTCAGTGTCCGTTTGTTTTGTGTTTGTGTAGCTGTATGTTCTGTGTGTGTGTGTGTGTATAGGTGTGTGTTTTGGACATGTTTACAAAGATGTGTGTGTGGCCCTTCCCGTCAAGGATCGTTTTCGCCGTCATGTTGACACACGTGTGTTCACAATGACAACTGTGGGAGGTGAAAAGGGCGGGGCATGTCATATATCATGCTATCATCACTGTATGAATGTAAAGACAACCCCCCTCAACACACACACACACACACACACACACACACACACACACACACACACACACATTTCCCTCTTGCAGCCTTTACCCAGCAGCCACTTGGGAAAGGTGTAGCTTAGAGGAGGTTAAAGAGTTCACATTCCAGGTAGAGAACATGAGGCTTGTCCTTGAATGAACAAGCTACAGCAGTTGAACTTGTTTCATTGACTTTGCATTTTTCTTTGACTCCATTCTGTTGTCCAACATGCAAAAAAAAATGCTGCTTTTTGGAGCCCTTGATTTTTTTGCCCCCCCCCCACCAATTTCGTGCTAAGTCACCTCCAGTTGTGGTCGGTTTATAAGGTCAGAGGATCAAATCCAAAAATATAATGTTGACAGGAAGGCGGCCCCTCGCAGGTGGCGTGCTTTCAGAAAAAAAGCGTTGGCCTCACATTCAGCAGATCCTCCCTCGCCCGCTAAGAAGCGTGTCATCTGCAGCTCCGGAAACAATAACATTCTTGCTCAGGGACTTCTTTTGGTCCTCCCAACCCCCCTTTAAGCAATCGGACAAAAGCCCAAGGAGAAGAAGGAGAGGGGGGGGGAAAGATTCTCCTTGATAAGGCAGGGTTGGTTATAAACTTGCAGAGGCCCTTTCCATTTGTTCAGCTGCCTGATGGAAAAGTACAGGGCTTTGGCCCGCCACCCACCCGCTCGCTCCAATGGTAGCATCTCATCCTCCTGGGCTGCAGCTCAGCGAGTAGAATTAGCGCAATTTAATTTGTGAAAACAAATGGCGCATGACGTTCCATCGGACAAATCCCTGTTTGTGCAAACAGTCTCACGAGGGACAGCTTCTCATCATGAGTGGTGACACAGCAGGAAAAAACACAAGGCAGGGAGGGATGGTGAAATATCACAGCAAAAATACAGCATGTCCAGGTGGTCTGAGGAACTGAAGGCTGTAAATATCTTCTGTCTTAATCACCTTTTAACTATGAGCATGGCATGAACATGTTTGGTTATTTGACTCCATGTCTGTTTTAGCCGTGGTCATAATGGTTTGGAATTGGACGAGATTCAGTCAGAAAATCATGATGCTCAATTCACCAAAAGTTGGAAAGCTGTCTAAAACATAAATAAAACAGAAAGTATCAAAATGTGCTTTGACATATACTCACTTGAAAACAGTACAAAGACAGTATATTTAACTTGTTGTATTTAACTACTTTGTTGTACTTTCATGCAGCATTTATTGATTTAGCAGCATTTGATTGTAAATTTGCTGACAGCTGTGGGGTTGTTTGCTTATGCTGCCAGCTGTCAATCAAATATGCTCAAACCACATCCACACAGTCCTCATGAAGCAGATGAGTGGACTTTTTAAGTGTTTAGCTCTTATCAAGAAGTGAAAAGGACAACAGAGCCTTTTTTTCTTCCTGTATTTTTAGCAGTATTTGAAGCACAGTCATGTATATTCTGTCACGTTAAGGAGGTAGTTGGACCCAGGAGCGAGACATAGGCCAAGGTGAAGGATTAAAAGGGCTTCATTGAACAAAAGGAACTACAGGATTTGTAAGAAAACAAAAAGGTGATGAACACAAACGACAGGTCTTTCTTCAGTGGTTGGTAGGTGGTCAGGTGCTGAGGCAGGAGAAGAGCAGGTGGAGCAGAACAGACAAAGGGAAAAAGCACTGGAGAAATGGAAACACTGACAAACATGGACAAAGATAGGGGGACGATCTGGCAGCTTGCAGGTGAGATGAGACGTCTTATAAAGCTGCCAGTGATGAGGTGAAATTGTAAACAGGTGTGAGAATGAAGAAGACCACGCCTCCGGCCACTGAAGCAGTGCCTGAACAAAAAAAGTGAAAACGTCCAAAACCATGACATATTCAAGCCCAAGCAAAGCAATAAGTATTAGTAATCATTATTTATAGTAATAATAATATATCATCCTTTAAGTCATAGTTGTGGGTTTAGGGCAGTGTCAGTCTCAGCCCATCCAAGCATCACTTTCAGCCTGAAAACCCAATATGTGCTACCGGCCTTTCACCACATGGCAGCGTACAACCAGCTCGGGAATCCATTTAGTAGGATAAGAGACAAATATTTCCCAAAGTTAAACACAGAGTGAATATTGGACTTACATTTGTCCGGGGGCCAGGGAGAGGACTCCAAATGATTGATAACGCTGCTCCGTATCAGCTGGATGTGTAAATAGACAATTGTTTGCTATTACGTCAAGGCGCTCTCCGATCAGCCAAACAGCCTTGTTTGCTTTTGGCAGCACTCGACGGTTTCTCCTCTTTGAGTGATGTTTGATGGACAGGACATGTTGGCTGTATTGTGATAGCGTATCGAGAGCCATGATTGGCCTTGAATGCTCACACCCACGGGGGGGGGGGATTTGACGCATTTCTGTGTCTCCTTTCCGAGCATGTGCCATTTTCACCACAGACTACAAAACCATGGAATTGACATTGTGAGGATTGAAGCCAGATCCCCCCCTTTTTTTTTGCTGGCAAACACCCACCCTGCTTCCACGTCTACGAACAAGACATTGATTGGCCACTGGCTCCAGGATGGCAGGAGACAGTAAGGGGACAAATATGATTAGCTCATGTGTCCAGTGAAGGTGACTAGAGGCTACCTTTGTCGGTCACATGAGGACAAAGATAGACGAACGCTATTTTGGGATTTGAAAGAGAGAGGTCTGCTTGTTGGGTCTGGTGTCAGAGGCTTATATTGCAAGTTTCAGGTTCCTGCAGATAGTATTTATTTTTATGTAGGAATGGTTATATTTAGATGTTACAGTGTATTACAGATGGTAAACCTATGAACGTAAAGTTATATCAGATGACTATTCTTGGATATAGAAAGTTAGAAAGTAAGTTGTGTTTAGGTGTTTGAGACTAGAAAAATCAGCATCAGGTCAGAAATGAGTGGTAATAATTTACAGATTGTGTAGATTTATATTTATGTAGTTTATAGTTTATGGTTCGAGGACAGATTATTGACAGTGCGATGAGATTTCAGCTACATGACACTGGTCACCTCTCAGGCTCTCCCCCAGCTGGACTCACCTCTAAAGGCAAGGGAAACATAAAACAAGTATCACTTTGTTTATCACGCGTTAGAAAACTAGGCTAAAGTTCATTTCCTAGAACTAACAGGGTCAGGATAAGATCAGCACCTTAACCAGGTTTGTTTATTTGACGTCGTATTTAAAGCTACACTAATGAATACTTTTATATTGCAATGGAGAAAAAAAGGACTGAGAATCATCCCTCTGCACCTACATTCAGCTTCAGCTTTCAGCTCACTGTTTTGATTTTACGGCTCGCAAATTTCTGCCACGGTTCACCGTCACCGTGCCCATTAACCCTGTTGCCAAAGCAGGCGGCTTCTCTCAGCAAGGAAGCTCTGATAACTTCACTGTACACCACCAGACCACCAGACACTGTCAGACTATAGTACTTCTGTATTAAAATGGCATCTGTATCCGGATACATTATCCGGATTATGAACAAGCCAAACTTTCCTTTGTGTTTACATTTGGTATTTTAGCTTCCTCCGGATGTGAGCAATATGAGGTGGCAGAAAATCAGCAATGAATCCCTAAAAAAAAAATCTGTTTTGTGAGTTGGTGAGTATGGGTGAAACTTTACAAGCTTTGTGAACAACAAATTATTTATTATATATTATATGTTTTATTATAAGTCATTTGTCTCCTCTTGTAAATTTGATATACGTAATACATGAAGTTATTCCTCCATTTATATAAAAATATTGTGTCAGTTTGTACCAGTGAAAACCAACATAGAGCTAAACATAGTTCATCATTGGTTTCATGGCTCACAAAACAAAATCTGAGCACCAAACAGGTTTTTTTTTTTTTTTTTTTTATTAACAAACATCAAAGACAACACAATCATAAACAAAGACATCACTGCACAAACAAACTGTCCAAATGTGACAGACCAAAACAAAACATACCACACCATTACGGAAGAAAAAAAACAAGACTAAATAAAACAGACAAACAAAAAAAAGAGCAAAGGACAACACTGATAATATGTCTAAAAACAACAACAAAAACAACACAACAAATAACAGGGGGTCAAATAGTCATCTACTTAAGGATCCAACTTGGCTTAATATTCAAATTAATTAAAGTTTGACAACCCAAATTACCAGATAATAGTAATAATAATAAGAGGAATAATACCATCAGTATAGCATTTTCAATTAGGCAGCATATATTCGATTACCACCCTTCAGCACCAAACAGTTAAATTAAAAACTAATGTTAGCAGGTGAAGAAAGTTAAACATGTAACCTATGATAAATAAATAAAGACATTTTCTCAGGAGTCATTTGAGATAATATTCCATTATCATGTTGAGCTTGTTGTGCAACATTCAAATGGCCAAAACAATCAATTAATGTCGTGTTTCCGTAGATAATGATTTGTGCTGTTGGCGTGAAAAAAAAGACTTCATGCTACAATTAAGGAAAGAAACTGAAAACTTCATGAAAGCAACAAATGAGCACAAAATATGTCCTTGCGGGTTACTGTGACACCATGTAGACAACAACAACAGGCCGTAACAGGAACAGTATGTCACACCAGATGGCCTGTGAATCATTCCTTTCTCTGCTGTGATTCCCCCCCAAAATAATAATTCCACTGACAACAACAAAGCTGATAATATTGACAATCCGGACGACCCAAGCTGTGCAGTAACCGACAAACTGCACGTGTCCCCTGTTTTCTCCAAACTTTTTTTTGGGACACGTGTGCGTGGCGGCGGTGGTCCCCCCGCACCGGCCGACCGTTGGACCGTTTGGGTTTGTCGCGGCCCGACCCCCGGCCGCAGGAGAGGGGCAGGGGGTTCTCATGTCAACAGCAGCTTCAGCCACCAAAGAAACCTGCCCCCAGACCCATTAGCGAGCAGGGGCCAGAAAAACAGACGTAGGAAAAACACATTGCATAACACCTTACATAACAAGCCTCCTAAATTAATAGCCGGAGCAGAGAGGCGGAAGAATCGGGAAATTATGTCGAGGCCTTTCTGTATTGTGCTGCGGTCCCGGCGTGAGGGGCGAGCGGGAGGGTTCAGAGGATCCACAAACGGGACTGTTGGCTACTTGTCACAACTAAAACCTGACGATGTAGGAACAATGAGAAGGACGCAGACACGTGCTTTAATCCTTTGAACACAACGTCCTCTACACTGTCGCTTTCTTAAGATGAAGGGATCAAGATGGCTGAACACTCACAAAAGCGGCATTACTGTCACATCAGCAGTCACTCTGGAGACGTATACATGTTTATCACAATGTTGATTTGAAACCACATTCTCCAGATGTAAAGAAGATGAAGTGTCCAAAAGTTCTGCCATGACAGTGATGACAGATTGGTGCGATTTAACACATCAGGAAACAAAGAAAACTGACTGACTTTTAACAGCTTCCTGTAAAGCTGTCAGTCATGTGGCGGACCACGCCCACTTGAAGTGTGTCATATGTATGTTGTAAATCTGCATTCAGTGTTTGCATACACACTTTAACCATAGTCTGACTTCTCTGAGATAAGGAAGGACCTGTCAGTTTCCTCACCTTGTTTTTCACAGTGTTAAAGGGCAATAGCATTTTTTCTGAATGCTGATAGATGTTAGTGATTATTCCTGATAACGAAGCCACAGGTTTATTTCCGTGTGGTGCAGCACATGCATGTTCATGTGCAATAGATTTATTCATTATTTATGACTTCTTATGTCATACAAGAAAAATGTCTCCTGCTTTAGCAACCATATAAGTAAATAAGACAGATTTCAACTATATAGACTGATTAGATCTTGTTATTTCCTTTATCTGTAAATCAAACCTGCTTCAGTTACTATGAATTTCCGCTTTGTTAGTTTGGTTTAGAAACCTTTTTGATTCAGCTCAGGCTCCTATCTTGCCTGTGAATCTTGCACATGCTGTGTATATGCAGTAGTTTTTACAATGTGTAATATATTCTTTAATGCAAAATAATAGTGTAAAATCATCTCCTGAATTTAAAGGCGAGCAGTGCTTTGATACAAACATAGACGCTCTGTGAGAGTTTTGGGATCAGAACATGTTTGAAACATTTCAGCTTCGTGCCACGAAACAGACAGAAGAAGCAACTCTTTATGAAGCGTGGAATGAAGACGGTCGGGCTCTCAGCTGACCCGCTGACCCACTTGGAGGGATGTTTGAGCCGACGCTGGATTCTCTTCTACAATTCCTGTCTTGTACAAATGACCTCACTAACTCTTGTCTTGGTAGTGACAAATGATAGGTTCACTCAGGAAGACTGTCCTTTCCATGCTGAGGCCTGCAGTTTATTTCTCATACACCATCCTGCCATTCACTCATCTAATGTATGATTCAGCTGGTCTAATCTGTGCAATATTGTTTCTTTCTTTTTAAATATGGTTTTCTCTCTGTCTTTAATATGTTTGTGCTGCTGTCATGCTCAACCTCTCCATCACCGCCCGGGACCATCAGCTTCATCAGCTTCATCATTTTGTCAGCCTCTGTCACCACTTTGTCTCGACTCAGTGGGGGATTTCTCTTGCTGACGCCCCTCGATTACAAAATCTCCATGTAGTCGAAGCACCAGAATTCTGTGATCAGTCATCATCTGTTATAATAAACAGTTATCTTTACTTCACTCACTTGTCTCAATGGATTGAAATGTAATTGCCTGGATTGTGTTCAGACAGTCCTTGAGTCCTGTTTGTTACATTCAGACAACAAACTTATTCTGATTAAGGTTTAGGTTTGACATTCAGGTGCAACATCTAGTCCACAGTCTTTCACCTTAAACGAGTGCCAAAGCATAAGTTTAAAAAACATTAATCATACTGTAATGGCTACAAGGGAATGCTGTATGGAAAGTAAATCAGATACACTGACAGTGAGCATTTTGCAGATACACACTTGGAGGATACACTCATGAAAAATGCTTCATTATAACAGATAGAAAATGGAATTCAGGCGGGATTAAATTTCTCTGAAAACGCAATCTAGTAGCATATAAAATCTCAAGATTATCTTCAGTTTATTTCGTTTTGGCTGGATGCAATCATTAGCCATTAGCCTTTCAGTGTTTCAAATGTATCCACATCATATCCTGAGACAAAATGAATGTGTGTGAGACTTATAGAAAAGGAGTATTCATGCTGGACAGACCACTTCTGGGTAGGTAAAAATGAAGTGAAGTGTACTGAACATAATTTTATTTACAAGTACGAGAAGCTCTTTTTCCTTATTGATGCACAGCAAAGTCTCCTCTCAACCATCATTATCAAGTGAGACCCTCACTTGCTGAGAGATCTGAGACTCTGTTGACTCTATGTCCACTGTTGGTTTTATGAAGCTTTCTTAATGAACTTTTCAATTTGAGGTCGATTCCAGTTTTTCTAGTTCAGTTATTCATCTTAGAGGCTTGAGGCTACTCTTAGATTGTCTTTGGTCCCAGGGTCAAAATAACACCCATCTGGATAAACATCCATTTGTTAGAGGTGAAGGGGTCTTCGTCAGGGTCTGCGCTCTCTCCCTCTCACAGATGAGGACTTACTTTTTACCTTAAATCGAGCAGACAGATGTTAGATTGGACAAAAACACACCCTCCTGTGTTTATTGTCCATCAAACCACAGCACAACACAGATGTGGGTATTATCCAAAAAACACTGGGCGACTGCACCAGACATTTCTCTGTGACCATGAGCAAGGCACTGCCCGGCTCGGAGGTTCAAAAATGTCACTTTTCTTTTATTCCTCCATCCCAGCTCATTTGCACAAAATCGAGTTCTCGCAGGAATCACTCAAACAAGGAGAGAAATTCGCTCGGTGCGTTTGTGTCACGTCTGTGTCGGTTACATAACGAGAGCTTTTGTTTGACTGGTTTGCTCAATGGGAGTTATCCCCAAGTCACAGGTACGTTCCAGTCTGAAGTTTATGTAAGCTCTATTTATCAGTATTATGCTCATGTCCAGGCTATCAAGTTCAACGATGTTTGACCAGAGAGGGCAGGTTTGGTGGCTCGTCACTGTGCAAATTTAGGTCTCAATTGTCTGAGGAAACACCAGCAACTACTGGAGGGTTATGATTGGTTACTGAAGGTTAAAGATATTTTGGTTCTTTTTGCTTAATCTCATGTTAAAATACAGCGTGACTCGGTCTTTAATCCAGTTTGTGAAGCAAGGATGGCATGAAGTCCAAGATGACGAGACCTCACCTGCCAGGTGAGAAGATTTTACTCCATTACAATAAGATATGCAACTAAGGATCAAATCAGATGAACTGCTGCAACAAAAAAGCTTGTAACACACAGAAAAAGTGACAAATTTAAAAAAGAAATGAGGGAGCAATATAATCCACTATCACATGGCCGGAAGCACCTTCGTTGCTTCTTTCGACATATAGGTCAAATGTAATGTCAGTAAAGAGCTAATGAGAGCTCACTGATTCCATTATCTTCACTGTGAGAGGTTGAAGGTCTGAAGTGAAGCGGCTGACGATCAAAGAAGCTCATGTTCATGCACGTGAGGACTTTTCAGGTTACTGCCTTTTTACCTTCAGGTCATTTCAGTGTAAAGACCAACAGTAAAATACACAAATGTTAATCCAATATCATTAATGTTGTCAGTTAGTTTACAGCATTCTACAACCCATTAATAAAATTCTAAAATTTTGGGTTTTGGATTAATTTTTTTTCAAAAAAAGTATGTAAATCTGTTCAAATGGAAATAAATGAAATGTACAGCAACATAGTGTCTTGACTGATTACTGTCTGTAGTCAATGGATATGTAATAAAGTTTGCTTTATCAATTAAAGGACAATTCTGGTATTTTACAACCTGGATCTTTTTGTCATAGTTAAAAAAAAAATTCAGCATAAATATATCTGACAAAGAACACATTGTTTTAAAGAATGGCTCTATTCCATGTGTCCAGATGTGTCAGTTCCAGGTGCTGAACATAACTTTACATGCAGCCTCACTCACATGAATCCCTTGGACATTCTTAATGTTCTTAGTTACATCTCTCATTTTGCTGCCCCTTGAGTAAAACCAGGACACATCAGCAGCCTGCAGGTAGCTCTGCCATGCAAAAAGCAGCCATTGAGAATTTGGTGGGAAATATTGTTGTATCTCATGTTCAAATTTGATATAAGTTTCAGCTCTGAAACTACGACAACAGTGATGGCTACAATGTAATGTTTTTTAGTTCAATATTATAGCAGCCAAAACCAGAACAAGAGCAAAGTTTTGAAGCTTTGAAGAGAAGTTTTGATCAGTGGAGCTTTTTCATGGTCGTTCATAATTTCCTCCATTTCTCTGAGGGCAGCCTTGTTTAAAATCAAAATGATCGAATCCCGTCATCATCCAAACATTTTCACCCCAGCCTCCACTTTTCTACTACATTGATTTGCAACATCATGGCGTTGGCACCCCCATGCCACCAGCTTCGAGACCCCCACCTCTCACAAGTGAAAGGCATTTTCTATTTCAGATAAGTGGGTCAGCGACTTGGCGAGCCTGACTCCGCACTGTTCGGACATACAGTTCAGTATCTCAGCCCTGCACATTCTCACTCTCAGGCTCGTAGAACAGCAGCTGTAATAATAGTCTGCAATAACTGTTGCTGAAGAGAAACTGAAAGTTGTGCCATAAGTTGAAGCTGCAATGTTAAAACATATGGGAATGGATGACGAGTCCAAATTAGTGATAGACACTCAGCTGAATCTAAACCTAATTACTCTCAGTGCTGGAGTGTTTAATCATTGTCAGCTGAAGGAGGCCGACTCTCATGTGAGATGCTGTACTGAGTTTCTGTGATGTGATTCAGAACATGAGACAACTCCCTTTAAAAAAAAAAAAAAAAAAAAACAAGCATGGGTTTTTATGTGGAGACTCATCAAGAGGGTGTTAATGGGGCTTCCTGGTGCTGATAGTCAGATGCAGCTTTAACAGGTTTAGGTGTTTTTACATCAGAACATCAAAAGCTTGACAGAATTTTTTTAGAAAAAATTTAGAGAATTTTTCGTACAGCGCGCTTTCAATTTAATAATACAGACAGTAATCTACACGAAATCAGACCATAAGTTATTTTTAGACACTGGTGATTCCTGAGTGGAGCCTTGTGAGGATGATTAGAGACTGTACAATTATTATTAAGGGGATGAAAAAGGGAGTGGATACTGTAAATTTTATTTTTTCTGGAGGAAGGACCAGTGTGATTTCTTTGGGATGGATGCAAGATTTATTTTATTTTTTTATATTATTTATTTCTTTAATGTACATCTGATATGCAGAGGATCAAATCTGACTCTTCATCACGCCTTCATTTTCAGCATCAAACAGATATTCAATGTTCTTTAATATTTCAGTGATTGAACAGATCAAGTAAATAGAGCATCCTTTTTTTCACAATCCTCTTCAGTCGCTTCTCTGTTTGTTCTGTTCAAAGTTAGAATCTAATGTGACACATGTGCAGTATATACACAGCTGTCTCCCTCTCTCCTACGCACTCACTGACGGTGTTTGATGTCGGGTTGGATCAGCTGGAAGAAGTTCCCTCCGAGTCTCCAGCTGCTGCTCCAAAACACACCTGGGTAACGTTTCTGGATGTGTCACTCAGACTGTGGCTGGTTTGGTTATAACAGAGAGTCTGACATCTAATCTGAGGCAACACCATCAGAGCTCGGTAATCTCAGGCAAATTAGTCAAAAAATAAACAGATGAGAGGGATGATGAGATTAATTTTGACTCACAATTAATATCTAGAATGAGCACATCTATTGAACATGGGACTTTCAAGGTAATTTGCAAGATGTTTTACACCATTTCAATCTTGTAGTATCTCAAATTATGTCTTTTGGAAGAAGAAGGACAAGATGACTTTATACATTTCTGCTTGCTTCAATAACTCAACATGTGCTTCCCTCAAGATCCTGATGTTCATTTCAATTAAATTCCACAAGTGGCCAAGTCTCAAACTATCTCCTAACTACAGTGTACAGTGTGTCCATCCCAGAATATGCAGGTAGGAAGGAGATGTGTTGATCATCACATGTGGACATCCTACAGGAAATGATGTATGTGGCATGCCTGTCGGCGTCGAGAGACGTGAACGCTGTAGGCGGATGTTGTCAGGCTAACAGCAGCTTCCTCTTTCTCTCCTGCAAATACAGAAGGAGGAAGTAGCAGAGAACATTAGATGCAAAAAAAAAAAAAAATCCAGGAGGGAAGAAGAAAAATGTGTCAGAAATGTGCTGTATTAATGAAGTGGATTTTTTTTTCTTTTCAATTTGTTTTTCCATTTTCCTTTTACATCGGGAATCACACAATTTTGCTTAGCTGGATGAAAATAGAAACTGTTGGCTTTTCACATATCAAATGTTGAAGTTGAAGGCCAAAGAGATGAGGAAAAAAAATCATTATCAGGATCAATTTTAGGCTTGTTATTTTCTTTCTCTGTGAGTTGTGGACTTTGCACTTCAATTCAAACTATATAAAATTACTTAGATTATAACAGATATTTTCTTTTGTTTTATATATGTGTTGCTGGAAGATGTACATTATTTTTGATGTTTGATATACACCATCGTAGGATGGGTCACATGTTTGTCCTGACTATATATAAACTGTATAAATGGACTCTGGTTGTTCCTTCTATGGAAAAATCCAGCTTTACATTTGTGGTTAGTCTTGAGTAAACTGCAGATGAAATGGGTTTCGTAAAGAGCAAATATCCGGTGACTGAACAGAGAATGAAAGGAGCGTCACAGAAAATCAAAGGGCCACACACACACACACATGCAGCATTTGATTGACAGGTGGATTCTGTGAGGGGCGGCGCAGAAAGAAAGTCCACAGAGTAGCACAGAAGGAACAAAGCTTACATATCTGGCAGATCGTGAGTTACAGTGGTGATAACTGCCTGCTGTTAAGATATTTTACTTGAGTAAAAGTGGCAGAAATATTCCATTACAATCTCAAATCAGAATGGAAGTCAAGTAAAAGTGCAGGAGCAATGGAACCAAATGTGTTAAACATGAAAAGTAAAAGTTCTCATTAGACACCAGAACGACCTCTATCATTGTCATAATGTAACTGAGTAATTGTTTGGTCTATAAAATGTTAACAAACTGTAAAAAATAAAACAGTGGGAATCCAAGTTGATGTCTTCAAATTTTCCAACGAAAAGTCACTTTACAGTCAAATAAAATGATTTATTCTCTCTCAATCGATCATTTGATTTAGCCTTATCAATCAGTTGTATTATTACTAATAGCACATTAGCAGCATTTCAGTGATATAGTTGAAGTGAAGTTACTCTTATTTACACACTTTTGGGCAGTTCAAGCCTCAACATTGTATCATTTTTAAAACTATGAAATTTAATAATAACTATAGATTTATTAATTATAGTGAGTGGAAGTATAGATATATACACAGAGTAAAATAGGCTACCTGAGTATATAAAGTATTTCAATCATCCACCAGTGATCATGACTCATGTATAACAGCTTGATAGTAATGTTTATGAGACAACTTCCACCTCTGCAGATGTTCCTCTTTTCACTCTTTGCTTCCCCTTTAAAACATAATTGCAGGGTCTCGCGTGGAGCCTCTTTCTCTCCCGACAACGTGGCCGGTCGGAATGTAAACAAAGGACCCCGGATCACCAAATCAATCTTTTCACTTTGCATCAGAAACATCGCACAAGCACATTTAAACAGCATAAACATGTTATAGATGATTATATCTTCTGATCATGTGCAGAAGCTGAAGAGCAACAAATAGACTCAAATCGTCAACTTTGAGTCAAACACATGTTGATTTTTTTCCAGCTCTGGTTTAAGTGTTGAAAAGGATTCAGAGAGAGAGTGATCGGGAGGATCAGGACCCCCCACCCACAACCCCCCCAGCAGAGCCGTGGCGGTGTAACACGACGCTTCAGGAGCTGCCATCATCACATGGCAGATGGAAATTTCCACTCAGGCTCCTTGCTTGTTAAATGGGAAGGGTCTCTCAACTCTTGTCTCCACTAGTGCGCCTCCTCCTCCGCCTGCCACAGCTGCTACTGAGCATTAGGTAAGACCCCAACATATATATATACATACACACATATAATCCTTACTTTTATTATTTCTTCTTCTAACCTGTTTGTGATTGGCTGATTTATTCTCATATATTTATCAAGCTGGAAGTTTCTCATTAATGATTTGATTGGAAGAAGCAGCTACGAGGTTTAAATTAGAAAATGCAAGGAAAAACTCACATGTGCATGAGTTCAACCCGTTTTATGAGTTCTCCATATTTTCATTGATATTTTTTATATATTTTTACAAACTAATTTATGCTTGAGCTGAAGGAGGGGGGAGCTTCCTGCAGGGTGTCGCCTGGAGTAAATAATAAGCGCCAAACACGCGTCTTTGTTTATTGAATCACTCTTAGAGTCCGGTGATCATCTGGTGTCCGGATTTCCATTAAAACTACGTGTTTTCACCGGTTGATCATGTGGACTGAAAGCACACTTCACATGCTCTGTTTTTGCATGCTTGCCCTTCTGCCTTTCCGCGTTTTACAGAGAGAAAACACAAAGGCGACTCTTATTCTTTTTTTTTTAAATTTTCCACTTTGCATCATTCAGCCTGTTTTATGTTTGCATCTAAAAAAACAGACGTGAATCATTCTTTTATTTTGAAGAGGCAGAAGAGAAATATGGTTGAAGGTATAATATGGATCATGGGTTTATGTAAGAGCAGACAGGAGCATGCTGAGGGTGGCCTCTCAGGACTAATAAATATGTTATGACTGCAACCACAGGCTCAATTTGTTGCAATGTTCTGGTTGGGAATATTGTGCAAAAGTGCTGCATTTTGATTTGATCTTCAAAAACTTATGACTGAAGTCCTCCTTGTGCATTTTCTTATCTCATTTACTCTTGTTTAATTGAGGTCCTAATTATCCTCACATGGATTCCACTGCAGGCAGAGCACTATCATTTAGGGCTCGAGGGGAGTTTTCCAAAATGCTCCTTTGCTTTGATGCTTTTCACAGATGTGCTCAGCTGTTCTTTGCAGCAACACCTCACGCTCATCCCCGTCTTAAGAAACCTTAAGTTAAAGAATTTGAAGCAACACACCCTGATCCCAGCCGTACACGGCAGAGCCACGGCTCTTGACTGAAAACAAAGACTAGTTTCAGCCGGGAGAATATCTGGGCTTAGACATATTTAAGTGGTGAGTTCAGCGTCTGTCATTGCTCTTTCTGACAGCTAAAAATACCCGGTTGCCACATAGTGACTCTGCATGTATGCTTACACATACACCCTGTTCTCTATGCACCTTACTTACATAAGAGCAGGAGCTGGTCCAGCAATGTCTGCCCTTCTTTATGAAGCTCTACTTATAGCTTTGTCAAATGGCTTTTTAAGTAGTAAGTTGTGATAGTGTGCCAGTTGTGCTATGATGATTCTGGTGAAGTTGAACTGTGTGGTGCATGCTCATGGTGCTTTGGAAAAAGGCTGCATGTATGCACACTATTAACAGCACAGTAAGTGGACTGGTCTTCCTGGTCTGAAAGTTAAGCAGAAGCGGAAGTGCCTTGAACCTGCCTGCTCTCTAATGGCCAACAGGGGGCGACTCCACTGGTTGCAGAAAGGAGTCTGATTGTATGGAAGCTAATGAGAAATTGACCCTGCTTCTAATTAGATTTATTATCTCACTGAACATGCCCCTAATGAGTTGATGGTCTCAGTTTCTAATTTCAAGACATGATGTTCATTTTGTAAGTTATGGCCCCATTCAGGCTATATGAAGCCATAATGCAGGTTATGTTTAAGGGCATAGCAATGAGTATCAGCCACCTCTGACTCCAAAACCAAAGATGGTGCCACCATAATGGCAAACTCGATGCTTTAAAACGCTTGTCTAAAAACCAACGGGTGATGTCACAGTGGCAAAATCCCATAATGCAACTCGATAGTGCCTTTCATTACTATCACTATTGCTATTACTACTACACTATTTTTGTATCTATCTTTGCTGCTGTAACTTTGCAAATTGCCCTATTGTGGCCCAATAAAGGAATATCTTATCTTATCTTATCTTATCTTATTAGACCCTACCTGACAAATAAAAGCCTACATCTTTCAACCTCCATGCCCCCATTTTGTAATGCAGGGTGTCTGTTACATTGAGTCTCCAAACTGAGGTCAATGATTGACTTTCTCAAACTTTAAAAAAAAGTTCCTTCCCCAGCCATAAAACACATCCATCTGTTATCACAGGCTAAACTGTGCTCCTCATGTTGAGTAAACCGACCTCCATGTGTAAAGTGGGTGGAGTGACCCTTTAATGTCATGCCTGTACACTTGTCAAAAACAGCCAACAAAAGACTCCTCTGTAACTTTACAAGGCTGCAGGTGAGGGGAGATGCCAGCACAGGTTTGAACACCTGTCAGCGGGGGCCGAACCTGGCTGCGGATTCTCGCTCCTCCATTGGCCGTCGGCTGACTTGAGTGACACATTTAGGTCAGACCCTGCTGGGCAGCTGGGGGGCTGAAGTGCTGCTGGCTGATGTAAGTCGGAGAGTGCGAGTGAAGCAAATGAGCCAGATGCGGAGTCAGTTTCAAAGGAGTGGATATCAGTTACACAAAGACACAGCGAGGCCGTGCCACAAAGGGGCGAAGCATTTGGCCATTTTCCAGAGCCCTGTCAACACTTTGAACTGAAGTATGAGAAGGTGGCACAGTGAAAGAAGCCACCTATTTTTACCTGCACGATTGCATAATCCTGTGACATGGGATGTGCATTGACAGCCCTTCTGATGTTGGCGAAGCAACCACGTGCATCTGAGCTTTTTAACTGTGAAAAGTTGTTGATCCTCATGGGGAAATTCCCTGTTATTCTCACCCTCCACATGGTAGTCAGAGGTCGGCCGCGGGGGCTTGACGTCTTGCTGAAGATCCCATAAACATGAAGGGATGTTTGTCACCACAGCTGCTTAGTTCATCACACAAAACTTTTCACAACTTGTGATTGCTACTGACAACAGTTTACATTTGCTTGCTGTCGTATTATTTTAAAAGAACATACATGTAGGAAGCTATACGATCAATAGCCCTCTGATGTCATGTCACTTCTCTCTTCAAGCGTTGGTCCTGTTGAGCTACTCAGTGTTTAAAGGTTGTCCTATATCCTGTTTGAAATTCCCCTAAAAGTGCCATGTGACAAATAGAGAAGCTCGAGTTTCATTTTAATCACTGTGTAAAAATAACCTGCCAACTTTTCAATTTAGTTGCAGTGAGAGTCGGTGAAGTCAATGCATTTATGAGTAGACAACCTGTGACGTTAGGAAGATGTTCAGCAGCCACACTGACAATTTTAAAGCATTTATAGATAAACAGTAAAGTCAGTAATATGGTCAATGATGAATGATGGTTCACCCAGAACATTGTTAATTCCAGAGAACTGATAGATTCATTTTGTTGTAGACAAACTGTTTGCTCTGGGCTGCAAAAAAAGTTTTCGTCCTGTAGCTATAATTTTTCATGAAGAAGTGGCTTCGAGGCTTCCTCTCATTCTGCATGAAAATATGTTGTGTGACTAGATTCCGGCATTGACGTACAATTACATTCCTGATTTTGCATTAGATAAAACCTAAACACCTGTTATTGAGAATCGAGGACAGAACCAACTCGCTGTCACTCCTGCCTGTGACGCTGCGTCCAGAAGAGCCACTGACTGAGATTATAATACGCATAATCAATTACAACATAATTTAGGTATAAGGTATTTAGGTATTATCATATTTATTATTTTTTTCTCGTTTTCTCCCTGAAGGTCGGAATCACGTGCTTGTGCGATTTGCTGCTCTGTGTCCTCTTTTCACTCTGTGTCCTCTTTTCACTCTGTGTCCTCTTTTCACCTGTCGACGTTATCAGTTATACATTTGTTTTGCATCGCGTGAGAAAACGAACATTTGGCGTGAGAGCGTGTGAAATGTGTCAGTCGTAATGGCAATGCATGCAAACAGTCAATGCATGAGAGTTTGCAGGGCTGGAAATAAAGTAGAGAAATGGAGTCAGTCTGCCTGAAATGACACAGTGTTTCCTGTGGGATGGTTTGAAGCAACAGTTTGACATTTGGGACTCTTGGATCTTCTTGCTTGTTCTCTTGCTGAGAGTTAGATGAGACGATCAATAGCAACAGACTTTTCCTTTTAGAATGCCAGTGGCTTTGAAACTAATGTTAGTCTGTCCAGAAAAGGTAGAAAGAATTCACAAAGAACCAACATCCATCTTTACATTTTAACCAAAAAGAATCACTTGTCAATTGTGGCAAATTTGTTTTTTTGATTCCGACATATCCAGTTCCTATCTACCAAAAAAGTCAACAAGGATTTGATATGAATCAAAACTGATGAGTTGAACTGCAATCGATAAAATGTAAACCAATAGTTTTTCAAAGCGAGAGGCGGTTTCAGGGGAGGCTCAGTGAACAGAAGTGTAAAAATATTTCATACGTTATTACATTAAAGGGATATCACAGAATAGCCTAAACGTGTGTGATTTGGTTAAAGAGATGCAGTAGTTTTGGAGAATCAACCTTTTTTATGTGTTTTGTGTAGTGTGAAGTTATAACATAATCTTGATCCCAATCAGGACTCCAGATATGGAGTGAAACTAAGCAAGTAAACCAGGTCTCTTTCCAAGCTTTGTCTGAGGGGAGACCCACAGTCTCAGATCTTCAAAACCCTGATCTAACCCATACACAATCCTACTGAGAGATGAGAGGGTGGGATCATTGCCGTCTTTCGCCCTCAATCTTCCAACATGGTGGCTTGTCACTGTGCCCAAATATCCCGCAACGGGCCTCTGAACAAATCCGACTGTGCCAGGTTCACGGTCACTGATGCAACAGGAAAAGAGTTTGAACCTGAATGAAGAGTCACACACTGTCTTGTAAATGGACACAGAAGAGAATGAAATCAGTCGGCGATGTCTTATGACCAATCTTGCATAACTATAGTGAATTGAAATTTCATTGTTGCATCATGTTACAGAATGCACTTAATTTGTTCTGCTGAGAGAAAAAGTTAATAACTGTCTGGTTTTAAAGGCAGATGCTTAATGCCATGCTGCATGCTGTGGTAATAGAATATGCATGAATATGGGTCGTGTCACATGGGTGGGGGCAGGTCGTAATGACAGTCATCTGATACCTTTAAATACGCAGTCCAACATAAAATAAAAGGTACCATGTTCCGACTGGAGTGTTTTTCTGTTTGGGTTGGTCGGTGTTCAACACGGGCCCAAACCAGGTAAACAGGAAAATCAGCTGATTATTTTGTAAATGTTGCGTACTGCTGAATGAGCAGTCTGTCCCACGTGCTTGATGTCCAATGATATCTTTGTACAGGTGACACGACAAGCTCAGACATTTGGAGCCCGTTGCTCTCAAATGACACTTAGAGCAGTGTTTTTCGTCGAGTTGACGAAAAAAAGCACAGACTGAACTTTCTTTAGCTCCAGTTTAATCAAATATAAAGTGAAGTCATCTAAATCTGTATATAAAAAAATCACCACAGGACTTAGATCTTTAGTGTCCTCCTGCTCGTACTAACGTCAAGGTCGAAGCCTTGACCTCAATAGGAATCACATATTGTTGCACAGCAAGACGCCGTCGTCATCATTAGCACACACGAGCAGGCAGATCGATGCCGACTGATAAGGTGAACGTGGCGAGGGCCCGCGGGAAGGGGTTCACAAACAAGGTTAGGACACACCAGGCTTACGTACAAAAGGCCAATACGGTGTTTACTGAAGGCCAACTAGCTTTTAATGTCACATGACAACGCTGAGGCTTTCGTCAATATGTTTTCTTGTTTTTTGCAGTCAGGGCAGTGATTTGTTTTCTAGAGCCTCCAGAGAAATTTCCATTTGACTTTTGATTTTCTCTGGAGTTTTCAGTGTCCTCCATTGATTGGAAGTCTTGATTCAGACCCATGTAAACGTTCCTTTGTGATTTTCTATTGACTTTCACATAGAAAACCATTAGTTGCATTTTTTTCCCAATGGTTTCATCAGTAAAGTGAACAAAGATTCTTTTTTTCTTGTTGTGCTAATTTCATTAAATTGCATTGGAAGAGCCTATATATATACCAAATATAATGTTGGAATAGTTAGATGTCCATATTTGTCTTATGCTGGATAAAATGGTAAAAATGACCAACCACTGACAGAAGGACAGACGTGTTGTACGAAGCTCATTTATTCATTCAAAATATACATCTGGATATACAGAATGTGTAGTTAGTGTAGTTGGAAAAATTAGGGGAAAAAATGCAAAAAAGCAACAAGTAGCAGCAGCATAGTGTTTCAGGCTCTTGTCTGAAACAGGCCTTCAATACCTGCCAGGTGATAAATGATGACTCTGGCTCACGTACACTCCACGTGTGCAGCTGGAGAATCAGAAATATGCAGCTGAGTATTATCCAGGACGAGTCATCTCATTTGTCAGACATGTATTTAACTTTTACAGACATCAGAAGTTTGCTGTTGGGCCTGTTCGATTTAGCAAATTCCTGCGTGGGATGATTGTGTGCTAAATGTAGTGTGAAAGAAAATCTGACTTTAAATCCACAACATCAAGTCAAATCACTTAAAGAGAAAATTAAATGCTATTTCTCTTTGTCCCACTGTGTCAAACAGGAAAAAAAGTTAAAAGAAAAAGGTTAAAAAAAATTTAAAAACTGTCTTGGGGGGCAGAGATACGCCGCCATGACCTCACACATGTAGTCTACAAAAGTAGGACAGAAATGACTTGATTCCTTCGAACCAGATGTTGATAGTGAGAAACAGTATAGCCTTATAGTCCACATATTAAGTGTGTGAAGAAGCTATAGAAAGGAGGAAGGAGTTGTCTCGGCATGTCACAGATAATAAATTCCTCCCGGGTGGAAGCGCAGGCCGGATCGTCTGGAGGAGCATGTGCACTCAGTGGATCCGCAGATGTGTGTGGCTCTCAGCCCTGTGTGATTAGCTCCACTGTTTGCTGCCCAAGGACTCGAGCGCTGCATGTTATGACTATGAAGAGCAGCCTCTGTAGCCACTGCGCTGAATATAACCAGCAGCTGTAAATCTGTCCTACATGACATGCTTCATTAGTAGCTGCGATTGGAGTTTGAGCTGGGAGGTTACTGTGCTTTATCACATGAAAGGAATAGTGCATTATGGGAAATACTTTTATTTTCTTTCTCATCCAGAGTTATGTAAGAAGATTAATAGTATTTGGATTCTTTTCCTAATTGAATCTGTTGCAGTGAGAGGAGCTGGATGATTATGTCAACAGTGAATCATCAGACCTCCATTTCCCTTTAACAGCTACAATTTGTATTTCCAAACATCTCCATTACATTCACTTTGTGGTTACAGCTCCTGTGACGTGTGTTAATTTGTGTAACTGGGCCAGCGTGAAGCAAGCGTGCCTTTATAACTTTCCACCAACTTTCAGAACACGATCACAAAAATGATTTGTTTGTTTTCGAATGACCTTCTTGGTTTAAATAAAGTTTAAAAAAAAGTGGCAAGTTGTGATTAAAAATGAACTCGGAGGATCTTAATACAAATGTCCTGAGGCTTCTATTAAATGGAAACAAGCGTTGGACCCATTTCTACAAATAATGACTAAGAGTCATATGATGTATGTTACATCATGTTGCCCACTTGCAAACAAGCGTGTGGAGCTGATAGATTTTACAGGCAGGGGACAGAAATATCTGCTGCCTTTGACCTGTGAAATTCTTTAAGAGGCCGCTTTACTTTGAAGGAGTCCATAAAGTTTTGAATAATAGTTTTATTGAATACATTTTTTTTACATGTCAGTCTTTTACTGCTTTCAGATAGTCCAAGGAAAAATTGTCTTTCATCCTATATTTGAGCAGATATTAGATGTCATCTGGTCAATGATTCAACAGCCTGTGGTATTTACAGCCAGTCACATGTTGTTGAGAGGTACAGGCTGAATTTAGAGGCCTTCAGATTCCAGCTCATAATGATCACTGTCAAAGTCGGCCGCACAACAAAGACACAGGCTGATGTGGTTTTGGATGCAAGTGTGTAGGTGTGTGTGTGCAGGGACTGATGTTTTGACCAAAAAAAGAGGTTAATAACCTCTAGATCCATGATGAAAACATCCTCCATGGCCCTGTGTTAACCAGCTGATGTCAACACTGTTATTCTCTTGCAACAGAAAGATCACGTTCACACGTCCACGCCATTTTTTTTTTACAGTGTTTGGTTGTTTAAAATATCTCCAACGCCACAATATTTTGAGGTCTTTCGCTCTCAAATTCAAACAAATCCACAGGTTAAACAAGGCGGTGAACCAGTTACCTAAAAGATCAGCAGCTGTCCACTGAATCAAAAGAGAAATAAGCAAATGGCGTTACCTCATCTCCGAAGCTTATTTGAGCAACCGCTTTACCAAACCATGTGTCAAAACATAAACCAAAAAGAGCAGACACTTCGCCAGAGAGAAATACACTGTGGAAAACTGAGCTAAGCGTCAAACCAAAGATCGTGTCTTGGCAAGCTCTCGCAGCCAGTGGACACTTATTACAAGAGGCTTTGGTTCAGGCACGTGGCGGAGAGAGATGGACACCGAGCAGGCGACCAGGGAAAACATGATTTAACACTCACTGGAAAGAGTCAGACGAAAAGTGAAAGAGAAGGAGATTTTGCAGATCTGTCAGTAAATATGTGAAGTTTGAGACCCTTTTCAAACAACATTAACCTGAATGATTCATCATGTGCCGATTTAGCCAAACTAAACCTGTTTATTTCAAACATAGAAAATGGTAACGAACCCAAGCAGAGGAACCCGACCAACACTCCAAAACACCAGAATCAGTTTGTGCCTGAAAAGTCACTTAAATAGCTAATCAAGTTAAGATAAGATAAGATAAGCCTTTATTCGTCCCACAGTGGGGAAATTCACATGTTACAGCAGCACAGGGGATAGCAGCAGTTAAATATTAAGAACAAATAACAGTCTAAGAAAAAGGAGATATACACAAGTTCGCATTACTTATTTACACTTTTGAGTATGGATATGAAATATAAAATCTGAAATATAAAAATATAAGTTGTTTGTATATAAATCTGAACCCGTGTCCACACTGATCATGCATGTTTTCAATGTTGCCTCTGATTTTATTCTGAGAGAATTCGTTTAGGATTTTCCTTCTTTTATGTTTGAGATCGTATTGAATGGTCGTCCAGTCAGACTCAGAATTAGTGTTATCTGAGAATAGACACAAGGCACTCAAATGGGCAACGTGAAGTTTCGGGATTTCGGAGACACAATGGTCAAAATTGATACATGTTGAGATTTTTAGTTCCCAAACAGGGTGAAGCTCCAAATATGCAGTATGCTACAGTTCCCAAAATGCCACTCCATCTCCATCATGTCCATCTTTTAAACACCTACGTCCCCATTTTGTGTCACAGCCTTTCTGCTCAGGACATGATGTGGGTTATTTTGACTCTCGGAACAGTCTTCTGATGGCTGATTAGGACTGATCTTCATGTACCAACTGGTGGAATGTCCCTTTTAAAGCTTTGCTCTACAAAGATTAGAAACAGCAGATTCTACATTCCATCATTGTCTCTGCCATCGTTACAAATTATGACATCTTCAAGTCGGATACTTTAACACAGCTTATGATGTGAGGTTCTGATTACGGAGATGACCTCAAAGACAGAGTCAGTCACTTCTATAGGTGGCTGCTGCTCCACTCTGAAGGTTCTGACCTTGCGACCCCCCCCCCCTTCAACCACCTCCCCTAGCCAACCCCCGTCCTTGTTTGGTATGTCACGGGATTGGCTCAGGGACAGCTTTCTAGTCACAGGTGATTGGCCGAGCATATGTGTGTGAGCCCTCCCCCCCCCCCCCCATGCACACACATACATCTCAAGGAATGCGATGCCATTAAGGAATGTCCCCTGAGCTGCAGGGAGGATCACGGTGACAAGTTTATGTTTGTGGGAATTTGGGCTTTCACTGCCATTCGCTGGGCTGTGTTGTTTTGCGTGGGGATCACTGTATATACAGAGTGTCAGCTTTCTTGTGGCTTCACTTCTTTCCTAAACTGCTATTACCCACATTATGCGACTCCAAGAAAAGTTGCATTTCTGTCTTTTTTTTGGGGGGGGGGCATGGGCTTTAAGTCAGTTGAAAACCAGCATCTGAAACAGACTCCTTGTTTGTGTGGCAGGTTTATGAGCACTTATGTTGCCATGTATGCTAATTAGGCTTTGGTTGTTTTGATAGAACTTAGGTCATCAATTTTCCTGGACTTGAAGCAAGACGTAAACACGAAACTTAAATGTCGCATTCGTCCTCTTACAAATGAAAAGTTTCATTCTCTTTACCGACTATGAGTCACTCGCTGAGGAGAGTTGGGTTTTCAACTCCAAGTCAGTGGAGATGAGGCCTTGAAACATGAAGTCAACATTTGAATGTCAGCATTTGTGTGAGCACGATTGTTAACCAGTAAAATGATTGAGTTGTGATGTAGCTTAGATGTTGAATTCACCTGGCTGTGTTACAGGAAGTCTCATTTTCAGACAGGCACACTCAGACTTTCACCATTTGGATACTTCTAATTTTAATGACATGAATGAGGTTTTAACCCGAGATGAAGGGTTGCTCATTGGCGAATTGAGGAAAGTCTTCAACCCTCATTAAGACTTCCTTAAAGTTGACAAAATTGGTTAATCAGTTCAAATCCAGCCGTCTTCATTCGTGATCACAGAGAAGTTTTTCATCCAATAGAGTTCAAAAGTGTCGAAGCTGCTCGCTGTGCAAAACCTTTCAACAGCTGATTTCAGGAAGAAGCACATGCCGTGTGTGTGTGTGTGTGTGTGTGTGTGTGTGTGTGTGTCTCCGTTTGGCCAACAAAGCGAACAGAGATAAAAAACCTCATCCCTGACATGAACACGACCTTGGGCACAGCGACATCCCCGAACGCCGGCGTTTGATTGGTCGTCCGGCGGCAGCCTCCCTCGAGAAACAACTGACAGTCACCCACGGCTCTTTTTGGCATCTGTGTGTGTGTCCAGCTGCAAGTGCAAACAATTGAGGGTGCATCAGGCACGACTGTGTGTGTGTGTGTGTAGCCGTCTGTGACCTCGGCCTCTCATCAGGCTACATGAGTTTGGCCTGCGAAATTTTGCAATAGTGCGAAACTGAACGGACGTCGTCATGAGGCGCGCCATGTGATCACATCTTGAAGGGACTGCGGGTATTTAACGCCGTTGGTGCACCCTGGTGACATCACTCGGACCATGGCGAACGCTCCGATGACAGACTCACGTTTTTTCTTCATTCATCTACTTATCTATCTTTTTTTTCCTTTCCAGTCTTTCACAATCATATTTTAGATTTTCTTTAAAAAAAGTGTTGTCTGCTGTTTTTTTTGTGAATGAAATCACACATCTCTCTCAGTCCCTGCTCTTTGGCCTTGTCTTGCCTTATTTCTGTGGAGGCAGACGTGTGTGTGTGCATGTGTGTATTGGGGGAGTTACGAGGGTGCTTACGACCAAGCTGGAAGGAGGAGGAGTCTGAGTGAACCCTGTGTGTCCTCATTGGCTGACAGAGGCCCTCCTTCCTCCCTTTTAAAAGCCTCCTTTCTCACCTGAGTTACAAAAGAGCTGCAGCTCCTCACCCCTTCACTCATCTACATTCTTTAAAAAGGCATTTGTGCAGAATTAAAGAAGGAATTGTGGAACTTCTTTAGGGAACTTTTTCAGTGAGTATGCCTATTTTGCATGAAAACTTTGGTTTATATGATGCATAAGAATAAGGTGACTCGACTTCAGACCTGATTTACAAATATGTAATATACTAGTGGTGTTGTTGGCAAGGACGTGGAAGGAATGGAAACTCCTCTCAAAACTGAACTTTTCTGGTGCAAAAGCCTTTTCTTGGACTCCACTCTTCTGGCTGCAGCAGGGTGTGTTTGAGGAACACGCAGCTGCTCTTACTGTCAAGTGTTGAGTCAAGCACAAGACCACAGTTTGTGCAGCGCTGCCGAGCTGGAAGGAATATTGCTCTAAGGTAGTGGCTGATGCAAGAGGTTGTTTGGGTGGAGGATGTGCGAGGTATCTGGAGTGTGTTCAGAGTGGAGGCATGAGATTTTTAAACTGATCTGTCGGAGGAAAAAATATGATGTTTCTTGTTAGAGCATGTGTTTTTTTTTAGTTTGAAACTATGCAAAATCTTTTCAGATCAGAGCTTTTCTGTTTCAGTGCAGTTCATTTCTTTTTTACAATGACAAAAAATTAAGGATATTCTAACATTCAAATTAAGCTAAAAAAAAAAGATGCATGCAAGCCTATTGATCTCTAATTCGATTGGGATTTATCTGATCTTTTGTTGGCTTGATAAAATTCGGTTGTTTGTGCTCGCTGACCTTTAAAGTTTTAGATGAGTCTGTGAAACTGCAAACAGCAGGAAGTGCGATTACTGATAAGCTTGATTTGCTTGTGTTTTCCTGTTTTCTAATTTCACAAGTCACCATGTGTGTATTCGCATGCTTGCCTCTGCTTTAAAATCGGCAGCACATTTGACCAGCTGATTTTCTCAAGACTCGAGTTTTTTCTGTGAGACAAATGACATCGTGAAGAGTCGAGTCGAATGAATTTTTATAACCCCGAACAGAAGCAGAAGCTCATTGGTGTGTTGGCAGGTGTGTGGTCTGACTCACACTTAACATTAAAATGGACAGCTGTAAACACAAGTGTTAGGATGTCCGGAGACACAGTGAGGACACGGTGAGGACACAGCGGGATCTGAACTCCAGGCCACTTTCAGAAGTGCTCAGAGATGCAGCATTAACATTGTCTCTTCACTCTGTAACGTCACTGTTAATGTTTGTTTTATTAGCATTTGTGTGTTTTTATGCAAACAGCCTCAGTGCAAACGAGTTCCTTCTGTTCGGGAGCATTGAATTAATTGTATGCAGGAAAACACGTTCCAGCAACAAGTGGCCACTCAAGATGCATTTTACACACATTGTGTAAAGTGTAGGTGTGAAGTGGCCAGTTGAATCTGTGCAGGTCTGACTCTACATGCGAGCTGGCTGCATGGCACACCGCCAAGCACACGCTTCTACAGTGTCACCTATTTCACAATGGTGGCATTAAACTCGGCATCGCGTGAAGTTAACCAAGTCAGACAGGTTAATCCTCTTGGCAGCGATAGATGAGAGCGCTTCCCCGTTTCTCTCTCGCCACGCCGCGGAGAGCGACACTGGCAGATTAGGTGTACTGGTGTGTGTGATGCGGTTGTTAACGGTAATGTAGCTGCTTAATCTCTGTTGGCTCAATAGGTTTTTAAAGCAGTCTGCTTTAGGATCACAAGGAAAACAATGGCCGATCAATGACTGATGCATTGTGTGAAAAAAACGATTTGCCCCGCAGATCAAACTGCGGCAGCCAGAAAAAAAGGTCAAGCTGGAGAATTTTATCACCTCTGGCTATTAGTCCTCGTCCATAAACATGTCCTGACTCAGTCTGACTCGGCGCGTCAGCCCGGCACAGCAGGGATTTGCATCTCCATTACAGCGGGGCTGCCCTCCTGAAGGTGTGTCTCCAACCCGATGACGTGCTTCTCTCGACTCAGTGGCATTTAAACGGAGCGGGTTGATCCATGACTTTCACTTGTGGTCGGAGGAACGGTCGTAAAATGGTGCATTAACACAATTAGTTTCCTGTAAATTCTTCAGAATGAAAGTCGCCCTGTGTTTTTGCTGCTGTGTTTTTCCATCACACAGCACAGCAGGTTAAAGGAGCTGTTAACCTGTTGGAGGTGTGGACTGTTGTCTGCAGCTCACTGTATCACTGTCAGACTTTATTGAAGAGTAACTGCAAACTAAACTATACTGACTTGGTGATAAAATCATTGAATTTCATATATACTCTTCATGATAAATGTCCCAAGATTTTATCATCGCAAGACTTGCTACAGAAGAGTGAAATCAGGAAATGTTGAGTTTTTCGTCAGTAGTAACTTACACAACTCCTGCACAGCTGAAAGCAAACATGATGAAACCATGAAAGTGCAGACATGTATGCAGGAGAGAAACTGAACCTCCACCTCAGAGTTTCAGTGAGAAGCTACAGAAGCACTGTGAGCTGAACGGAGACACTTAAACAAACGTCTTACTCTCTGGTCTCGTAACACACGCTTGTCTGAGGGGCGTCATCACGGGTCAGCTGTAGTCGACGGGATGTCATGGCAACCCACACCCCGGCGATGGTCCATCTTGTGCACGATTCGCCCCAGTTTGGCCAGTTTAACGTGGTTTGACTCAGCGCAGCCGACAGTGCCAATGGAAAAACACCAATTGTTTGCAGCTGATAACCTTGTTGCACAATGCAGAGCAGTCTGCACAGAGGCCTGTTGACTGTAAACACTGTTTACACGTGAGATACCACAGCCATCATTAGGAACTGTGGCTTCACAAGCGTCCGCTGTTAAGATGCTTCCAAAGTAATGCAGTTAACTTAAATATAAAAAAATTAATGGATGCAATTAATTAAAAAGCTGCACACGCTCACACACCTCACTCTCTCAAGATTAAGTCCAGTTTTAACTTAACCGTCAGTTGTGTTCTGGGTGGAAATGTGACACCATGAATCAAAATCACATCGTGCCAAAGATACTAGTTTACAACCTATTTCCAGACCGCCGACTTTACCACAGGTGTAAAGACCCATCCCATCATGCCTCAGCTGGACTCCAGGATGTAAACTCCATCTACAGAAAACGATGATGTCACTGTATTTTGCAGTCAGATCGCAGGACTATTTTATTACCAAGAGTTAGGTGAGATCATCAGTTCCATCATCAATGCTCACATTCCAGCAATTATTATCACTCTTCTCCCAAAAGTGTCGTCAAGAAAGCAAATAAACTCTTCCTTCGACTTTGTATTCAAACAGTAACTTGTGCATCGGCTGTGTGTCGCAGCCTAATTGCTGTCATAAAATCGAAGAGAATTTCAGAGTGTGTGTTTTTTTTTCACATCCCTCGTCGTGTGTGTGTGTGTGACTCCTCTGTTTCTGTGGTTGTGTAATTGTTGCCGTGCTTCCCCTTGCCTTGTTTGTCAGCGAGCAGCAGATCTTTCCTTCCACCCAATCAAAGGGCTCTTTGTGCGAGCGACAAACAGCACTGTAAATAATTTGGCTGTTAGTAGCATTTATAATCATACAGGCTTTTGTTCCCCATCTTTGATCTCCTCCTTACGTAACTTAATGATGAGCGCTACAGATGGAGTGTGTACCCCCGCGTGGCGCTGTCGCCTTTTTTTTTTTTTTCTTAAATGGTAGTGGGTGAGGCTGAGTAAACCAGATCGCACATGAACAAGGAGGCTGTTGATGGTGGCGCTGAGGCGGCCTCATGAACTCGATGCATCCTTGACCTGGATTCAAGGTTTGTTGACTTAACTTGAGGCAGCAATCTGTATGGACGTCAGCGTTGGCTTGTAATACACTCCCAAATATAGAAGAAACCCAAGTCAGATGTAGATTTATATTTTATATCATATTTTACTAACCATCATTACAAACACAGTCTACTTGTTAATACTCAGTAAAGCTGGTGTCAAATGGAAATAGCACTAACTCTAACAGCCCTGTTAGTGTTGCTGAAGCTGTATGAGGCGCCAAGGTTGCATCATCTCCCAGCCTTCCTCTTTAAGGTAACATAACAAACAGCCCCTCAGTTTCCAGGAAGTGGAATGGACTGGTTTTCAGGATAGAGGGCCCCCATGTCACTCTGCACTGTTCTTCATCAAGGCCAAAGGGCCACGTTGCAGCCGATCAGGCCAGACAATACATGCGTCTGCAGGCCTGTGGTGAGCTGGAGATCGGCATTCCTGTGGCGAACTTGAGTGACCACCATTGTCGAAGAACATCTTAGTCACTGAAACTTTCATCTAATGTCCACATCTTTTCTTATAGGTAACAAGGTCAAGCCGAGGTTGAGGAAGAAGCGCATCTCTGCCTTGTGAGCACTACGCCCTGAAACCCTAAAGCCGAACTTCTCCGCCTCCTGTCCTGCTGTGCACCGCCATGCCGGGAGTTGTGGATCGTATGGAACTGAGGAAAGTCGCCACGGAGGCCGACGATGACAGCACCGACAGCCTGGACGACCGCTACACCGAGCCCATCGACTCTGAGAAGGCCACCATCAACAGGTAAACTAGAAGCGTTGTCTCTGTAAATGGCATAAGAGAAGTCTCAGTTTGTGCAGTGAAAGCCTAATTTGTCAGTTTTTCTTTTAGCTTATTACAGACCTGGGTTATACTGGAACTATGTTACCGCAATGCATGAACATACATTCTTAAAATTCCTGCTTCAGCCTGACTTTGACCAGAAACCTGGTTGATGACATGCATGTAAACACAGGCTCGACATGCTTTCGGATTTTAAAAGCTACGTTCATACATCCACATTACTTTGGCATTTTATAACCCTTAAAACTGCGAGACACCCATGTTCTTGATTGGGTTTTGACGTGTCCTTCCCGGAGATGATTTCTGAGACGGTTGCCCTATTGTTTCCATTTTATTTTATTTTATTTGTGTCATTTGACCCGATGAAAGACAAAAATCTGAGCAGATTCTCTGGCATTAACATCCTTTAGTCTGTCAGTTATAGGTATTTTAAGTTGACGAGTGTTAATTTAGACAAAGTAATTAACCAGGTTACTCATTCAGTTGGAGACTTCAGGGCATCAACTCGGTAATTAATGAAGTCATTAGGCCAGTATAGTCCCTTTCATACATACACTGCGACCCTAAACTTTTCCAGACATTACCCAGAGGAGCTGTGTGTGAGAGCGTTAATCAGTTAGACAGGACTTTAAAAAGCACAAATTTGGTGTAATGTCCGATTGAGCCCATGTGTGAGTAAATCAAGTCAAGCATTCCCAGCGAGCCAGTGGCCATGTTGGTAACGATTCTATTCCTGCACCCAGACACCCCCCTAAACCAAACAGAGCATTTCCACCAGCTGAGACCACGACTGACATGGACAATCTGCCATAGTGTGATACATGTGTTTTCTCATTAGAATATGGCTTCGAACTTTTGGGCGGCAAGAAAGTGACAAATGACAAGTGACACACCCAGCTGACCGCAACAAAACCGGCATTGACAGAAGTTTGATATGTTCTGACATGAATGCTATCATAAAGTGAACTGTGTGCGCATGTGCTCATTTTCGTTTTGTTTGTTTTGGGTCCTTGCAGTCAGTTTCTGGACGACAACGACGACGCGGAAAGCCAGAAGTTCCTGTCGAATGGGATGATGAAGAAGAAGAAGTATGAGGAGTACCACGAAGAATACGTAGGTCACAGTGTTAATGCAGTCAGCGTCTGTCAGTCAGAGTCAATGGTTTGATGTAGTACACTGTCCTGCAGATTTGAAAAGCACAATAATACCAAAAAAAAAGAGAATGCCACGCAGCTGCAAGACATTTTGACTGTTGTCTAAAGGGAGACAGCTTTTTCTTTTGGTTTGCTCAAAATGAGTTTGGCATGTTCTTAAACATCATGTGATGCTGCAAGGAAAAATTACAATTTACTTCCTGCACATGGAAGTGTTTGCACCCTGCAACCAATCACACAACACTGGAGCAAATACGCCACTTTTTTTTTTTCTTTCAAGGACCCTCCCAGCGCAGGCACCACCAGCCAGATTCTGGGAAACGTTGGCAGTTAGGACTTAAATTGGAAGTTGAGGGTCCAGTCAGTAAAAGTTAATAACAACTGGAAACGCACTAAACAATTTGTATTAAACAGTGCAGGGGGAGATGAGGGTGTGTTTTTCCTTGAATTACTGCTTGTGGGGGATAAAGTATTTACTAAAGCCATTAAGTCTTGTGTGGTTTGCTGCATTTTGCCAAATGCTTGTTCTGTTTCTTGTTGCACTGCAGGATAAGTATTTTCGACAATTACACTGCTGTGCTGTTTTTCAGTATTGTTCCTCACACTGATCCCTCCTCTGTCTCTCCTATCTCTGAGCAGCATCCCGGCCACGCCTCCTTTGGGATGTCCGTCTTCAACTTGAGCAACGCCATCATGGGCAGCGGCATCCTGGGCCTGTCCTTCGCCATGGCCAACACCGGCATCGTGCTCTTTACGTAAGTACGAGAAAGTCGGGATGTGCACGTGAAATGGCATGAGAGATTTTTACAGGGACCAAACTTATGTCGCAGAGTAGATGTTGATGTGATTTTATATTTTTTTAAGTTTACATTTTCTGCATATTGGCATTCAAAAAAATAGAGCTAAATGATGTCATTTCATCTTTAAATTAATGTCTTTTCAAGTTTAATTATAAGACAGACAAGTTGTTGTACAAACATGTCCTGCAGACCAGTAATGAGCTTTTTAACCTTATTGGGGGAGACCTGTAGGAAAGAACATCATGATGTATAAATGTGTAAATAAAGACCACATGTACATCATGATGAGTGAAAACCTTTTCACTTTCCATTTCCTGTTTCAGATGTGCTAATGATTTATTCGCAGTATGACACCATATTCTGAGTAAAGTGCAGTTTCATAGATCAAAGTCATCAAGTACAGCTGAAGATGACGTGAATCAAAGTGAAATCAAAGTATTGGACACGTGAGAATGTTGACTTGATGATAAAAAGTCAGGGAGGCATGAATGTATTTGCTTAATTTGATCAATAGTTGTTGAGATGTTTCACTGAAAAACGATGAAATGGCAACGAGCTGGTGGTGATGAGGAGACGTCAGGGCATCACCAAAGTCATCAGGATACATGTTTTAGTGTTGACTGGCCAGTGGGAGAGAATGAGCTCTTGTGAATATATATAATATAGAGAAGCTTATGTTTGAACTCCTGCACCCTGTGCCCTCATTTCCTCGGCCACCCGCTCCCTCTGTCCCGTGCATATGCATTATCAGCATTCATGAGGGGCTTCCACGTCCATCTGACACCCTGCTGTCACCCTACACCCCTCAGTCCCACCCATGCAGTCTCCCTTCTCTCTGTCCACTTACCCATGCCCCCCCGCCTCGTGGCCACCTGATGAGCCCCCTGGGGTTACAGGGTTCTCCAACGCTAAGAAGTCAATGAAGTAGAGGAGTATTGGAATAGTAACTGAAAAATGACGGGAGAAAAATAATGAACTGCTGCCATCTTCTGTCAGCAAAGGTAACGCAGGCAAAAACCTCCTCCGTCCTGCTGCTTGGAGTCAGGATGAAGTGGAATTATTGCAGGAAGCCGTAACTGTCCGTGTCCTTCCACTGCCACCCTGCATGCCATGTAAAGAATGCAGCAGAGGGAGGCATTGACGTAGCATTGACGTGACACTGTTAGAGCCATGTAGAAGTCATGTTGAAAACACGCCACCTCTCCTGAGACGAGACCTCCCAAAATATACAATCAACACGTCTGAGCAGCTGCACTAGGTCACAGCTACCTTCATGTTTAAAAGTGATTAGAAAAAAAGGTTTTCAAAAGTGTGAATCTTCCTGTCTCTGACTACATCTACTCTACCTAATATCACATCTCCAGATTTCTCTCTTCTGTCTTCTGACACACAGGGTTTAATGTTATCACTGATTAAAGTTGTCTCGTGTCTCAGTTCACTGATCTCTGCTCTCCCTCTCTGCAGGATCCTCCTCGTCGCTGTGGCCATCCTCTCCTTATACTCCGTACATCTGCTCCTCATGACGGCAAAAGAAGGAGGTTAGTATTTTCAGTTCACTTCAGGTTCAGCAAACTCCAAATGAAGAATTAGCTCTGTGTGAATCTAAGGTGCTGCGAGCTGATTGGCTGGAAATGAACCTGCACGAATCCATGTTTACAAGGGGCCACAAAGAGATAAATATAGAGCAGCAACATTAGTTGATTAATTGATTAGTTGATTGAAAGAAAATTAACACCAACAGTTTTGATAATTGATTAATTGCTTCTGTCAATTTTCAAGCAAAAATGATTTAAGTAAGAAAGTATAAGAATTTGCTGCTTTTCTTTGCAAATGAAGGAAAGGAAGAAATTTGAAGACATATTGAGGCTCTGGAAAATTAATTGAGAAAATAATTGGCAGATTAATCAGTAATGAAAATAATCATCAGTTGCAGCCTGAGTAGAAGGATTATTTATAATTAAGGACTGTGACACTTAATTAATGGTTAAAGTTCTGCCCACAATTGTTGTGAAGTGAGGCGTGCTGTTTAGCTTCATGTTCCGACATGCCAAGTGTTCACACCCTGCTCTGAGGGCATCGCTGGGGAGGCAGGAAAAGCAGTAGCTGAAATAAGTCGATTCTCCACAGTGTATACACACAGCCATAAACTCTAATGTCCTCGAAAAGCTGTTTGTGCATTAGATGAAATTTACTTTGAATTCAGAGGAACAAACACATGATGCTTTTTTTCTCTGTTTTTGTCACGATGCATGATGTCACGACTCACTCTCCATCGACTTGTCTGTTCTGGCAGGATCCCTCATCTATGAGAAGCTGGGAGAGAGAGCGTTTGGCTGGCCTGGGAAAATGGCAGCGTTCGGATCCATAATTATGCAGAATATTGGAGGTGGGCAGTGATTTGTTGTGTATGTGTGTGTCAGCTTGCTTTGAAAAACACTGGTTTACTGCAATTTAATGCAATTCCCAAATCAATCTGTGCATGTAATATAAAGCTTAAATATTATGCGTCCTCTGTCCTGCAGCCATGTCCAGCTACCTCTTTATCGTGAAGTACGAGCTGCCCGAAGTGATCAGATCCTTCTTGGCTTTAGAAGAAAACTCTGGGTGAGTGTGTGTTTCCAACATGTTTGTGTGTGTGCAGCATCTATAGTCTGGGCTCTGACCTCTGTCTCACCTCTGTCTAGTGAATGGTACCTGAACGGGAACTACCTGGTGGTGTTTGTGTCCATCGGAGTCATTCTGCCTTTGTCTCTCCTTAAAAATCTTGGTAAGAACTCACTTCATATCAGCGATAACTAAATTGTTATTTTGATTACATTTTGTTCACCATGTGCTCTGTCACCTGAGATTCACATATTTCTGATACGGCCGCTGATCGTGTCACTTCCTGCAGTCTGAAGCCAGCTCTGTTTCAGTGTCTCACTCCCATGCAGCTGTCTGTAATCCCCCGAACCAGAAGTAGCGTAACACTAGTCGAGCTCTTAGTCAGCTCTGGCAATTAAGACTTACTGTAAACTAACACTGCTATTAAGCCTGCAGTCAGCTCCGCCACTCACTCGTAATTTATGATTGCGAGAGCCAGATCCGCCTCCGCTGGCTCGGCTCCTAAAAGGCTGCACGCCGAAGCACGGCCCGGATTATGTAACTAAGGCAATCAGATATGCAGTAAAGGCGTAAAGACAGGTAGGATCAGAGCTGTGTGTCAAGAGTCTAATTCAATAAATGACAACAGCGATTATGATTTGGGTGTTCACAGGCATTACATTTGTATTGATGGGTGTCGAATTTGGCGAGCGTCCCACCCGGGCCATAAAGGCTTCAGCCGCACCGCAGCTCAAATCTGAAGTGCTCATATCAGATTTTTGTGAGTCTCTCTAGTTTCAGAGCGGGATGTGACCCACATCTGAGAATAGACACCAGAGTGAATTGACAGCAAAGTTGAAAAGATGTAACAGAGTGCAGAGGTGCAGGATAAGAATAGCCAACTGTAGCATAGTATTACATCAGGATCTGGTGCAGTAGGTTTCTTTAAATCACTGATGTCTCTTCCTCTTTAGGCTACCTGGGCTACACCAGTGGCTTTTCCCTGTCCTGCATGGTCTTCTTCCTGGGCGTGGTAAGTTCAACTTTCCAAAATCCAAATCAGCATGTGGGATTCAGGCATCAATCAGACACTTCAGGCATCTATTAAAGCTGCTATAATCAATATTTTTATTTTAAGAATGGATCAATTGAGTATGTATGTTAAAGGGGTCGCTCAACTCTTCATCAGCTCTACAAACTTTTTAGCCTCTCATGTCATGTTTTGGTTCAACAGCCTGCAACTTGCTCACTGCTTTTAATTTCCAGACACAGTGAGACACTTTTATAAAGTTATTTTTTTACTGTCAGTGCCTAAAAAAACAAATTCATGCTTCCAGCCCTGCTCCAAATGGCAGCATTTGGCAGCTCAAGAGCCAAATATCTCCTTCAGAATTTAGTGTGCAACAAAACACCACATGTTCAGAACATTACAGTTGAAAATGTAGAACTCGCACATGTGTATTGGAAAATAAATCCCAAAATGACTGAGCTGGAGAACCACAGTGCCGACTCTCATGGCAAGCAGAGAGTGTGGTCGTGAATTGTTTCATTTATTTTCAAGTACACTGCTCAGAAGCACAAGTATAAGTTCATGTTGTTCTTCTTCAGGTGATCTACAAGAAGACCCAGCTGCCCTGCCCCCTCCCTTTCTTTTACCACCACTCGTCCAACCTCAGCATGAACGCCTCAGACATGGGGCTGTACCCGCCCAACAGCTCGGCTCACATGGATTTCTCCCGCGCCGACGTCTCCCCGGCGGTCCTCGGCAGCCACGACGCCCACCACTCCACCAGCGTCCACTTCGAGCCTCACCCGGACGACGAGGAGATGTGCACGCCCAAATACTTCGTCTTCAACTCACAGGTATGACAGGGTTGGTAGCTGCAGGTTAACTTATTATAATGTTGGTATGGAAACCTTGGATTAACTTTCAGCAGAGTGCAAAGGCCAGTATAGAATAGGGTAAACATTTTAGATAGATATCACCTGAAGACTTTCCCGGTTGGTTACTTATTAAGACAATTATTTTTGTATAAATTTCGGAATTGTCTGTTGATGTTATGGCAGCAAAACGGCAAAATCTCAAAACTGATCAGTGCATGTTTTTGCCCGTAGTTTCTGGCCTTAAGTCTCACTGGTGAGTGTTTAAAAGGTGGAACTTGCAGACTTAGTGGGTTTTGTGAAGGTGTGTCATTCACTGGTGACCCCATTGGTTGACCTCACCATTTGAACCAGTGACCACAAAACAAACACCAACATGAAGTATACCATTGCTAAGATTGCTATTAAACAAGAACATACACACAAAATCTGTGTGAACATTTGTGCAAAACAAAATTCTTTCGCTTAAACGAGGGAATGCTTCTTACAACCTCCCAATCCAAGCAACACAGAATGCCAAGTATTTGCCAAGACATGTTTGGTAAAGGCGGGGTTTATTTTTTTGGGTGTGTTTGGGCATTTGTGTGTGTGTGTGTTTAGGGATCTGCGTCTGGGCCTCTACGATCCCAAATGAGGAAGAATTTGACACATAGCATTATCTTCACGCTGGAACACAGGTTTGGTCTCCATTGGCCAAGGCTGTGATTTTCACTGTGTTTAGAGGGGGAAGCAGTCATTTCACCTGCTCTGGCAAGATTACTGTTTACCTGCTTCTTATTCTATTTTCAGCCACTTGGGAGTGGGAGTTGGAGGAATTACGGCACAGGGGAAAGGTTGTTTGGATTAGGAAAGTTTCTGAGTGAGACATTTGCAACCAATCCTTAAAAGGCACTGACGCCAAGCCAACCATCAAGAATAATGAGTTCCAACCAATCAAAGACTTAGCTTGAGCGTCTGTTTTTAAGCGTCTGTGGTATCAAATTTACCAACAGCAGTTAGAGAGTCAAGACGTGCCAACAGCAAAGACAGCAGTGGGGGACTCAGTTCAAACCGTCAACATCATGTGTCAAGGCCTTTACATGTTAAGAAAGCTTCCTCTGTGCTTACTTTCCTTCGAGCAGCTATTTACTAAAAGTTCACAAATCCTATTTCTGACCACATCACATAATTAGGTCACTTATATAGATTGTTGACATCTCGTTTTTTCTCCCACAGACGGCCTACACCGTGCCCATCCTGGCCTTCGCCTTTGTCTGCCACCCTGAGGTCCTGCCCATCTACAGCGAACTGAAAGAGTGAGTTCGCTTCTTCAGAATCAGAATCAGAATCAGAATGGCCTTTATTGTCATTATACAGGATGTACAACGAGATTGGAGAGCTTCTCATTTCAGTGCAAAGGTCAAGTTAAAAAGTATACAAAAATAGTATAAGTAAAAAAGACAGTTTAACAAGTTGCAGGGAGGCTTTAAATATACAAGATATATACAAGATATATTCTTCCATCACATCAAGCACTAAAGCACCGTCACCGCCTGGAACAAACGTTAAGGATTCACCCAAATGAAACCAATTTTCTCACAACAGAGCAAAGCAGATAGTCTTAAATGCTCCAAGATGTGGAGATGTCGGTCTTCGAAAGCTTGTGCTCCCAATACATGGAGGTCAATGGGATAGTTGTAGTTTATGTTTACTCATTACATAACCATGCGTATTAAGCTACGACACCATAGTAAGAACAATGTTTGGTACAATTCAATAACAATACAATTAAGTCTCTTGTGGGCAATGAAGGTTGTTGCACAATGAATACAATTTCCTTTTTGGCAAAGTGTGAAAGTATTTTTGTTTTCCTGATATGCAAGAGAATGGTGAGTGATGCAGTTCCCCCAGTACTGACAAGAGCACTCTTAAGAAATGTGACAGAAGGGGGAAAGAATTAGGAAATGTATCACTGAGGTGCGCAGGAAAAATGTGGTAACAGGACATCTCACACGCACTGGAATATAATAGATATGGTCTTGTTTGTGTCCAGTGGAGTTGAGTCACTGAAAAGAATTCAACACATTCAATTATAGTAGTCTGAAGAAAAACAACATCTTCTGGAGACTGAGCAGTTTCTCAATCTGTATATTTGATCCAGGATATTTGCTGCACAACAGCAACATGTGAGACCCTTTAAAATGTGTAAAAGTGATGTGTATGTGTGTGATTTGTTTTCTATAGTCGCACCAGGAGAAAGATGCAGAACGTCTCCAACCTGTCCATCTTTACTATGCTGGTCATGTACATGCTGTCAGCGCTGTTCGGGTACCTCACCTTTTATGGTAAGCGATGACAAAAAAACTCTTTTTCTCTGCATCAAGAAACAACACAGACAGAAAGTGAACAGATATCAGTCACTTATCTGGACAAAATGAAAAATGATTTTGCTGACTTTAGATGTAAGAGAACAGTAATACAGTCATGAAATCCAAGGAAAACCAACATTGTTTAAGTCTTGCAAATTACCCCTATATGTTGACATTGACTTTAGTATTTCAGCTCTTCCTGTTTTTGCCATGCCAAAATTCTGTTTTCCCATAACTCCAGTCGCCTTTTGTTCACAAATTTTTCCACTGTTTGTCCTCCAACAGACAACGTGGAGGCCGAGTTGCTCCACACCTTCACCAAGGTTTACAAGTTCGACACCATGTTGCTGCTGGTGCGTCTGGCTGTCCTCACCGCCGTCACCCTGACTGTCCCCATCGTGCTGTTCCCTGTGAGTACTTCTTCTTCTTCTGAGGACAAGCGTGGGGGGGGCGTGTAGCAATAGTTAAGTTTGGAAAGCAGAAAATGTTTCCTCATAGTACAATCGATCTCTTTTTTCTGGTGTTTTTACACAAGCGTTCATTTGAGCATTGCCGTCTTTTTCCTCTGTCATCTCCTCAAGCATCATTAAATCGAGCCTCATTTAAATGGCTGAGATAATTTGATTCACGTCAGAGCGCACAAGCGTGTTCCTCAGACACACACGAACATAATCCACCCTTGTAATTTTAAATACCTGGCCCCTGCTTTCCACCCGACGCCAACCAGCTACTTGTAAAACCAGTCATTCGGTAAAACATTACTGCCACTTTGTGTCATTCTGCTGACAGACTGGGGCTTGTGTTTGGGTAAAGTCAGGCTTTCGTTTTCTGGATCCAGTTATTTTTTTTCCTGGCAGTTTCATAAAAACAAAAAAAAAAAGAACACACTGTTCGTTTTGGCGCTCTGCTCGTTTCGTCATCCCAAATCCCAAAGCACACACGCTGAGGTCACACCTTTTAATTACGCCAACACACACACACTTCAGAGCTTAACAGCAAAGTCTTCCCTTCTTCGCTCAAGATGGGGGTCAGAGGTTAGTCTGTGCACGATGTCCGGTGGCCAACACTTATCGTCTCAGCCGCATTCATTCACACATACGTATTCACTCTCTTCTGCCTCCTAACCCCATATATGTCCACGGGCTAATTTTAACTTAGCCCTTGTGTGACACGGGGGGGAACAAAAATGGCAGCTGGCCAGAGCAACCAGTTTTAGGTTTCATGCACACACACACACACACACACACACTCACTCACACACAAGCTTGATTTTATGTAAAGCCAAGCAGCTGCTAATGTGTTTGAAGTGGCTGCAGGTGCAGTGGGCGGCCACCAGGGAGCAGCACATTTGCTGATAATCAGTGGCAGGAAAGTGCTGACAGAGAATGATGCAGCAATGACTGCGTGTCGTGGAAAGCTTGACACAGCCCACACACACATTTATACATCGTTACAGAATGTAAACACACACATTTAGCTGTACCATTATATATCCACTGTCTCGTATGTACACACATGTTCAGGCTTCATCACATTTTTTACATTTAAGTCATTTGGCTGATGCTTGCGTTCTCTCGCTGGATGTTCCTGACTAACACACACACACACACACACACACACACACGGGCAGACACTGCTGTTTTTTCTGTTGAGGGGAATGTGAGAGAGGATCCCTCTCTCTCTCTCTCTCTCTTTCTGCAGTGGAAGTTTACAGCCTCGGAGCGGACAGTGGAAAAACCCTCACCCTGACCGCTACCATCAGGGAGATATAGAGGCGGAGCCAGTCAGATAGGAGGTGGGCTCACAGAGAAACGAGACAGACACAAAAGGCTTTACCAGGGTCGCACAATTCTCCAAATATGTTGCGTTAATGATGGAGAATGGTTTGAAATCTGCATCTGGATCTGCATCAGAGACAGTGATTGGCTGACGGTTGTAATGGAAAAGGTCAAATATTAGGATTAGGATGGAACGTGACTCCTCCTCACATTTGCAAAATGATGTCCCTTTAATTTTGCTTAATCAAACAGTGCAGGATCTTCACGTTTTCATGTGTGTGCATGTAAATTTGATTACAATTTCACAATGTGGTCGAGAGTTGGAACATTTTAAACCAAAACGGGCCACACCTGCGCGTGTGTGGTTAACTGCAAACTTGCAATTATGCCGCATGCTCCCATCTTGTTTTCTCCCTTTTTGTCTTGTCTGGCACACTCTTGTTGTCTGTGTGCAGGAACGCTTGGTATGTAAGAGATTGATTCGATTCCAAAATCCTAGTTAACGTATTTTAAATTGAACTGACCTGGTCGGCCTGTGGAGAAAGTGAAGAGGACTGAGATAACAAGAGGAGGTAAAAATTTGATAAGGACAAAGAAACACAAGACTGAAACGGGATGCGGCAAAGCAGCTGTGGCCTCATGCAATGGAAACCTACTGTACGTGCTCACGCTCTTTAAATAAGCCGTGAAGCTTTTTAAAAATGTCATGCACATTTCTTTGGTGAGGTTGGGTTAAAAACTGGTTCTGCGAATGCCTGTGTCTACATGCATTGATGCCTATGGCACGTGAGTCATGGCCTGCTTTAAATAAGTCCCTCTTGGTGAGAGACAGTAATGTGAATGGCTGACAAAGCTAATGCCGTTTGTGAGTTGATGCACAGGTTGATTTGTGCATGGATTTCTCATTAGACATGTGCCGAGTTGGGAATGTTTAATCAACTGATGGCGATGCCTGCAGTAAATTTAATGGCGTTCCCGTGAACATGGTCGAAAGATTGACGAACCTGGATGCATGTAAGGCATCAGATCAAAAGAACTACTTAGTCACACCTCTCTGCCAAGTTTCCATTTGACATTTGAGAACCTCGCCTTGAATCCTCCTGACCTTAATTTTGCGGGGAAACGCTGCCGACCTTCAGCTCGAGATTAACATTGGCTTTGTCTGCGACTGTCCTTGGCTCCGACTATATGAGAGACAATGTATGCGTGGGAGTGTACATTTGGAGACATGTGTTTGGCTGTGTGTGTGTGTGCGTGTGTGTGTGCAGTCACGTGAAGGATGGATGCGAACAGAGGCGAGATCACACAGGGCTTTGCCAGGATCTAGTACATAATGAAAGGGCTTTATGTCGAGTCAAACATGCCCCAGTTCTCAGGCTCCGGCTGGAGACTGCAGCCATGGGAGAGGGCCACAAACGAGCTGATTAACAGCACCGCTGTCACCTTTATGTCTCACCATCATGTAGTAAAAATTCCGTCTTAATTCATCCCTGTAATTGTGAAGCACTTGGTCGAGTACTTGCCTTTAAAGCCTCATATGGTTCCAGTTGTTTTCTCCTCAAGTAGGAAGTTTTTGGTCCAGTTTCTCTCCAGCTGTTACACAAGGCAAAATCACCTGCTTTAAATAAATAAATGACTAACTGTTTACAAGTGATGAATATGTGCAGTTAAATTTTGTTGTCGCTGTGGTTTTGTCCTCCAAGAACTCCCAACACCGTTAAATTACATTTTGGTGGCACTTTATATCTTTAATAGATGGATAGATCAGTTATAGTGACACAAGAACAAAAAAAGCTGCTTATAGCCATTGATACAAATCACTTTTGGGTTGCCAGGTTGTGAAAATTCTATTTATACTGCTGCTTCTCCTCCTCATGAATAATACCTGATGGGTCTAATTGTTGATTGAGCAATTCAGAAGTTATAAATTAAGTCATTAAAAAATGATAGTGAGTCTTTACAACAAGTCTGCAGCAATAAATGTTGGTGAGTCAGTAATAACATGTCTATTATAGTTTTAGTCCAGATGCACTGCAGCTCTTTGCCTCAAGGTCAGAGGTCAAATGGACTGGTTCCTCTGGTGAATTAAAGAACAAAAACAATACAAGTGTCGTGCATGTAGGATTAACACCAGCCAACCTGGCAACCCAAAAGTTTTCTTTGTTACTGTGATGTTTGTTGTTAGTTCAGACTGACATGTTACAGCCTACTGGTGCAGGCTCTGCTTATTAATCAGCCATAGTGTGTGTGTTTTGGCTATGAGTGGAGCTGACATGCTGCAGAGCATCAGTGCCGCCACTAGAGAGCTCATGTCTACATCCATGGCCTCGTCATTTCGCTCTGTCTTGCTCTCGGGTTTGTTTTGATGGCTGTAAAGTACATTTTGTGAAACTTTTTTTGGCGGTCTAGTTTCGAGTCGTTCTTCCGTGCTTATGTAGTCTGTAACGCTCTGATGTGACTTTCCTGTTGATATTTTTACTCGGGGACTTTAACCCTGCTGCAAGTAGTTTCACTTCACATTTAGCATCTGTGCAAATTCAAATGTGTGGAAGCGGAAAAACAAGCAAATGGTTTTATGTAGAAATAGACACGTTCCAGAGGTCACACAGCATCTGTTTATCTCTGGCTGTGAATGTCCCTGCACTTTCACATGTGCACAAGTCTTGACTTTAACAAAGAAAAAACTGTTTGCAGTAATTAGGCTCAAGTGCACATGATTTGTTTTTAGCTACTTCTGGACAGATTGTGCAGAACTGTCTTGCACAGAGTTACATAAAAGCCATGGTTTGTTGTTAACTGGCTGAACCCAGATGTAGCCGGGCCAATCCGGCTGCCCACAACCAGTCCATCCTTACCCTCTGTGTGTGTGTGTGTGTGTGTGCAGACCTCTGACAGGTAAAGAGTGGGGAGTAAAAGAAATGTGCAAATATCACACGGTGAACTCCAAAGGCCTCGCGCCAGGTAACGCTCGGGTGCTGAATAGTTTGGAGCCTTGGAGAGAAATGCTGCATCCAGGCTCTAGTTTTCCAAGCCGGCCTAATTATGCAACAGCTGGTGGGAGGGGGGAGGGGGGGAGGCAGGGGTGCGGGCACGCTTGTAGGATTTTAGGAGGGGATGCACTTGAATTATTGTCATTATCTCCCACATGAAATGAGTTTTGGCCGCGGCGGTGACACTTCTTTGGCAGCTGACGGTGAAGCGCAGGCGTCATCCCGGTGCCTCCTGACAGTCAGGACGGAGGTCACTCGGTTCGTTCTGACAGTGCAGAAAATCCAGTTAATGTGATTTTTTTTTTCCCCACTGTGCCGTGCTAACTGGATATAAGTCTTGTGCTTAAGTCAGACTTGAAAGGATACAAAGAAGGACTGTGGTGTTCTGCAAGCAGCGGCTATTAAAAAAAGGACTAAGCCAGCACGTCCCGTCCTTTTCTGGTTAAACCAAATAGAGAAGTGACTTTCTCTGAAACTCATGCATCTCAAGTCTGATTCTCCTCATCAGTTTGAACTTTCTGCCCCTGTTGTAAATGCATGTGTTGTCATGTCACAATGACTCTCGTCGGCCCTTAATGTTGACATGTGGAGTTTGAACTCACGTTTATACAGTGAAAAAACCCGGGGTCAAATTCCTTGTGTGTGTGTGTACACTTGGCCAATAAAGATGACTGTGATTCTGATTAATGTTGAACTAGTAAGTAGCAGAGGAAGGAAGGAAAGAAGGAAGGAACGAAGGCTGTCAGAACAAAAAAAAAAAAAAGTCAACTGCAAGTGATAGCTTTGTGTAAAAACACACCTCCCCCCTCGCGGCCGAGCCTGCCCTCCTCTCACTACTGGCTGATGCAATCCCATGGTTCCATTGCGCCGCGGGAGATAATCCCCTGCCTTTTTGAATGGGCAGCGTAAGCCCCTCCCCTCCTAACCTTTCCCCGTGTGGCCTGCGAGTCGACGCTGCCTCGGGTTTCACCTGATCGCCGCGACCTTTCACCCACTGGAGGCTTGAACAAGGCTGTGGCTCAGCAGCACCAGGCGTCTTAGCTGGGATCTCCTGGTTCCCTCTCTCTCTCTCACACACACACACACACTCTCACAGTAGCCTTGTAGGACTTGACACACTTCAGTCAGTGGCCAAGTGTAGGGATCGGCCTGAGGCGCAGGCCAGCAGACTGTCGCTGTTAATGATTTGTTTCTGTGACGGAGACGGGCTGTGTGTACACACAAGAGTCAAAGCAGTGACAGCCATGACCACAGTTTCATCACAGTGTGGACTCGAATGAATGCAATATTATTTTCATTTCCCTCGGTCAGTTGATGGTGAACTTTGTACAGCTTTGTTATAACAGTAATGAACAATCAAGCTTAGACTGAAATGCCAGTATTTTGTGTGTTCCCCCAGATCCGCTCCTCCATCACCACCCTGCTGTTCAGCGGTCGAGAGTTCAGCTGGACTCGCCACATGCTGATCGCCGCCGCCATCCTGGCCTTCAACAACACGCTGGTCATCTTCGTGCCCACCATCAGAGACATCTTCGGCTTCATCGGTGAGTCCCCCCCCCCCCGCCGGTGCTCTGACTCATTGGTTCAAGTGAAACTCAACAGTAAACGTGGTGAGGAAGGTTTGAATGAAGAATCTTCCCACATACAAAATACATGAACAAATATGAGTTGGTTAAACAGGGAGAGTCGAGGCCTGATTAGCACCTTCAGTTCAAGGGGTCATTTTATTAAGTAAAAGACGTTGGAGGTGCAGAAGCTTAAAGTGTCTGGTCGAGTCAGCTGTGCAGTCGCGTGAGCAGTTTGTGACCACTGGATCCAAACACTCACGGTCCCACTGCCAACACACACAAACAGTGACACATGAAAACACAGAGAGGTCTCCTCGATATCAGGCTGCAGCCTCTGCACAAACAACATATAGAAGCTGAATGTAATCAATATTTAGGAGATCTGGTAGGAGCAGGAAAGAGATGGGATTCTGTTAGCAGGACGGAAGATCACTGGTGAAAATGAGGCTAAAAGACAGGGAAAATGCAGCTTTGTTAAAGTGATGATTTGAATCATCTTTGATTGAACCTTGCTCAGCTACATTAATTATTATATTTATTTAGAATTGTTGATGGCGGGTTTTAATAATGTGACATGTTGATGTTTGCGACATCATTGCAGCATGTGAGACACTGAACAGTATATACAAGATGCAGCTCTGTGGAGGATGTGATGTCACACAGCTGAACAAACGTACAAGTGTCTATAATGCAAATTATTGGTAAATATCATTATGGGATTTTGGCTTTTTATGCATTTTGGCATCGAGCCTTTGCAAACACAACCAGCAGTGTTACATAGCAGTATTTGCCTCAAGACATAAAACACAAGTTTAGGAGTGAAGAGTGTTGTATAAGAGTGACGGCACACACTCCCCCAGGAACAGTCCTCCTCCTGGCTGAATGTACAGTAAACGTAGGAAGCTTCATAAATATCTCCTACTCCTGCTCTGAGGTTGGAGTGTTTTTAGTCCCAGTTTAAATTTAACTTTCCTTCCTATGAGTGATTCATTTGACAAATATGTGCCTTTGAGTGTTATAGTGTCTGATTATCGATCCTCCTCCTGGTTTTTATTTCAGGTTCGTCTGCGGCCACGATGCTCATCTTCATCCTACCTGCTGCCTTTTACCTCCGCCTGGTCAAATCGGTGCCGTTCCGCTCCCCGCAGAAGATCGGGGTGAGTGTGTCGACACACACACCGACACACACACAATCAACATCTTTCTCACTGTATCCTTTTTCTCACTCATTTTCGAAACGTGACTGTACAGAATGTTGGACATTCCTCCTGCGGTGCGTCGTCGCCACCACATTCAGTCCCTCATCCGTGTCTCGTTGTGTCTCTCTCTCTTTAGGCGGCCGTCTTCCTCGTGGTGGGAATCGTCTTCATGATCGGCAGCTTGTCGCTCATCGTCCTCGACTGGGTCCACAACCCCCCGGGCTCCAGCGGTGGTCACTAAGCCCCTCCCCCCCTCTTCTATCCTCAGATCTAAGAGTGCAGCATACCCCCCCCCCCCTCCTCCACCCC